>JANHFX010010269.1:0-17826 GCA_027560015.1 Chloroceryle amazona | reverse complement strand
ACAGAAATCATAGAATCATAGAATGCTAAGGGCTGGAAGGGACCTTGAAAGATCATTTAGTCCAACCCCCCTGCCAGAGCACGATCACCTACGCTAGGTCACACAGGAACGCATCCAGGCAGGTCTTGAACATCTCCAAAGAGGGAGACTCCACAACCCCCCTGGGCAGCCTGTTCCAGTGTTCCGTCACCCTCACTGTGAAAAAGTTTCTCCTTATGTTTCTGTGAAACTTCCTATGCCTCAGCTTCCACCCATTATTCCTTGTCCTATCATCAGGCATCACTGAGAAGAGCCGAGATGAGAAAGACTGAGATGAGAAGGAAGATGAAAGAAAGAGGGATGGAGTGGGAAAAGAGAAGGAGGGAGAGATAGAGAAAAATATTTGAAGCTGGGGAGGGTGAGAAAGAGAAAGAGTCAAAGAGAGACAGAGAGGAAAGAAAGAAAGGGTGAAAGAGCAAAAGGGTGAAAGAGCAAAAGAGTGAAAGAGCAGAAGAAAGAGAGAAAGGAGACAGAAAAGGAAGAAAGAAAGATAAATAGTTTTGAGTAATACTTGTAGTGTTGCATAGACAAAGTCCTTGAAGATCGGTGTTTTTGTAACAGTTTACCTCTGCAGCTTTGATTACAATTAGTTTAATGCCTTTGGTTTCTGTGGAAAGGTTTTGGTAGTCACAGTGGCTATAGGTCTGGCTTCTGTGAGAAGCTGATAGAAAGCTTCCTCTATGCCCAGCAGAGCCAATGCCAGTCAGCTCAAAGACAGACTTCCACTGGCCAAGGCTGAGTCCATTGGTGATGGTGGTAGTGCTTTGTGATAATATATTTAATAAGGGGAAATAAAATCCTGTGGAACAGCAGCAGAGAGAAGAGTGAGAATATGTGAAAGAAACACCAAGGTCAGTGAAGAAGGAGGGGGATGAGGTGCTCCAGGCACTGGAACAAGGATTTCCCTGCAGTCCGTGTTGAAGACCATGGTGAGGCAGGTTGTCCCTCTGCCAGCCTATGGAGGTTAACAGTGGAGAAGATACCTACCTGCAGGCTGTAGATGACCTCATGATAGAGCAGTTGGATGCTTGAGGGAGGCTATGACCCCATGGGAAGTAAAACTAAGCCCGGGAAGAAGGGAGGGGTGAAGGGGAAGATATTTTAAGATTATGTTTGGGTTTTCTTATATTTTTTCATTACCCTACACTGATTTGATTGCTAATTAACTAGTTTCTCGAAGCTGAATCCATTTTGCCCATGATAGTAGTTGGTGAATGATCCTGTCCTTATCTTGACACATGAGCCTTTCATTATATATTCTCTCACCTGTTCATTTGAGGAGGGAGAGTGATAGATGAGCTTTGATGTCCAGCCAAGGTCAACACACCACATTTATTTTCTCTGGAAAAACAATAGTTTGGCATATCTGTCAGTCACTGGTTGAAGAGATGTAACCAAAAAGAGTGAAGATCAGTTCTGGGATCTGGCCATTGCAGATGGCATCAGGCACATCATTAAAGGTCACTTAGTAAGTTTGCGTTTCTGGCTCTCATTTAGGTTTTCTTCAGTGTTTCCATGACTTATAGGAAGGGACAAGAGGATGTCATTTAAATATAATTTAGTTTATGAAACAAAAGTGAAACCAAGAGAATACTGCAAGAAATTAGTGTGTGACAGTGTTCATAGAAAGATGAAAAATTTCATTTGACTGTCTATTACAGGTTCTTTGATTTTTCATCTCACCTTCCATAATGCTAGATATGTCTGAAAGCTTTTATTCCCTCTTTCACACTGTAATATAATATAATATAATCTGACAAGGACTGATAGCCACTATAAAATGTCCCAAGCCTCTGCTTACTGTTTCTATTGGCAAATAATTTCATTTGAAATAAAAGGAGTTGTCAGAGTAATGACCATTTCCCATGTGCTTTGATTGCATTACACCAGGAAGCCAGCATTCTATTTATTCTATTAATTAAAGAACACTTCCTTCCACCATGCCACTGTATTTTAGGAAAATATGTCAGAAGACTTCTTTTTTTTTTTTTTATGGGGGAAGCTAAATCATCATCTCAGAAAACAAGTGATCTATGACATTTTTGTGATATCTATATGTACAAAATTACTATGAAAAAATATCAAATTTATTTCATAAGATGGAATTTAAATAGCAGTTAATGCTAAGAAAAATGCTAAAAAATAGCTAAAACTAATGTTTCTTTTTGGAATAACCCATTCCTTACAGGCTATATGTTTTTCTCATCCACTCTGGAGTCTAAGCATTAATCTTTTATGTACCAAATGACTGAAAAGAGAATATGACATAGCATAGTCTAGTAAAAATGAGCTGTCTTGCCTTATGCCTTGTTACTTGCTTTCTAAACTAATTCCTGGATGAAATGAGAAGTGAATGCTGACAGATGCAGAGTCCTGACACCATACCCTCCCTATCTATAGAGCATTGCTTTCTTTCAGTTAAGAAAAGGAGAGCACTGTGCAGCGGCAGCACTGACACCGTCTTCAGGGTTGTCACATTGACTCTGTATCACCCAAGTGACTGTGAGTCTTAGTGTGCTGCCGTCTACCTGGCTACCACTAACAGATACCACGGGTAACAGATAACACTAAATTTATCAGAGAATGTAAGGTTACAAGAAAGCAAACTAAAAAAAATCTTGTTAGTAATTCAAGAACACTACCCCCCCCCCCCAAACAGCTGCAAAACTGTTTCTGAGGAGTCTTTTTCATCTAGTAAATGCCATCAGTGCTGAAGAGAAAAACAAACATAATTACTATTGGACTATTCTATAGTTGTATGTGAGGTACGTTATTGAGCTATATAAGACAGATGATACAAACTGGCAGAGGACTGAATATTTAACCATGAATAAGAGATCTATGTAAGGTGAATTTGTCACTACCTGCTTTCCCTCATTATTTCAATTTACCCACATGTGCCCTTACCTCACAACCTGTCATGAAGTTGGATAAATGACATGCAGAGAGCTGTTATATAGCCACCAATACTAGAATAAATGAAGATAGCCCAGTGTGGAAAATCTGTGTATTATAGTATATACTATATAATAGACTAGAATTATATTAAAGTATATCATATTAGACAAAGACTTATATACAAAATTTTAAAATTTATAGAACAGTAATAAATATAATCTGAGGCAATATGCATTGTTTCCTTAGAAGAGATAACTGGAAGGTTATAAATGTATGCAATAAGCTGTCATATGGCAAGGCTCTGTATTCATCTGGTGATTTTACTACTTATTTATGTTCAGGCTATCAATATCCACAAAGCAAAATATCTTAAATAAAGAAAAATAAAAACCACATGAAAATAAATAGAAGTTGTTTTGTATTTTCTTTCCAACAAAATGAAAGACAAACATACTATCTCAAAGTGTTGTGAGGTCTGTCTGCCTCCTACATTAGTAGGAGGCTTTTGAGTATCCATATAATAAAGATTTCAAACAGCCTGACAAGTCTTTGTTCTGCTGAAAGTCAGCATATAGTCCTGGATTTGATCCCTGAGGTCACTCACTGAGGAACAGAGCTCCTCTTAGATTACACACTGCTGATATGAGTCCCACTCCAAGCAGCTCAGAGATTTAGGGTCTTGTCCAGTCTAGGTATCTTGGCCCACACAAAACATCAGCAAGTGTCACTAAGAGGTGAGTTATTCACCTGGATTTAAGCATCTGAAAGTTATGAGTTTGAACTTTTAATCTAGTCTTTTATTATCAATAAGAAATAGATGCCACTTAATGTAGGCATCTCACAGTCACTATGGAATGCCTTGCTAGTAGAAGCATTCTACTTATGTTTCATATTATGGAGCTGAGAACAGACCAGAGAATAGTAATTTTTGAGTAAAATGAAATTATATAGCTTTTGTTATTCAAGAGTTCAGATTAGATTGTCAGATCAATCTCTTCTGCCTTTAAAACACATGCATCTGTTAATTTTAATATTCTTTCATACAGTGCGTAGCTGCAGAACAGCATAAATTAGTCTCGTTCTTTGGATCTGGTGAATGAAGCAGATGTGTAGAAGATACAGATCCTCTGAACCTGAAGATTTCAGTACTTTTGAGATGTACAGACTTGTCTTCAAAGCAGTCCAAGATTTCCAAAGTCTATGCAATACACAGTTAATATGCACGCCCTGTGTGTGTGTGGTCTTTTTGTACAGTGTTTTTTTTGTTTCTTCTTTCGGAAGAAACAACTGGGTTTCACAGGTATCACAGGGTGTCAGGGGTTGGAAGGGACCTTGGAGATCTTTGAGTCCAACCCCTCTGTCAGAGCAGGATTGTATAATCTAGCACAGGTTTTAAGTGTCCCAGTTCAAGCCAGGATCACTTTCATGCACTCAGCATAAAATGTTTAGCAGTTCCATGAGATATATTTTGGAAAATGATGACAAATTCTTAAAACTCAACTAATATGAGCAAAAGTGAACAAATGAGAATTTGTATGAGGCACTGAAAGAGGACTTATCAAAAAAAAAAAGAAACTTTAGTTTGATATAAAGAGAAACTCATACTACAATGACACAGTAACAGCATCAGTGGTGAATCAATGGGGTGACATCAGCACCTCCATGTTCTGCAGCCCAGAGAGGGGAAAGTATATGTGTATCTGTGTGAGAAAGATACCAGATAAGAGAATGCTATGCATAAAAATCCAGATGGGAACAGCTGCAGCAAAATGGTTGACTGTATAGACAGAAAACAAAGATCAGCTATTATTATTATCATTTCTGGCTGCTATAGACCAGAAGCACGGTATCTAAGGTACAGCAAATTCAAAGACATGATAGGAGTTGAAGATTTTCACAACTTATAGACCTGTCTGAGAAAGAAATCAATGTTGTCAAAGGTGAAAATAGGAAGCCTTTGGTAGCATTTGGCAAATGTTGTTTTTGTAAAAACCTGGTAATTCATGATTCATGTTTCTCTCCTTCTTTAACCATAACCAACAATGAGGAACTTAAAAAAGTTTTCTTTAGATCTGCCTGGTTTAATATTCTTCTTTCCTTTCATTCTTACATTTGTGGGGAATAAGCAATACTTCAAAATGCTTTGCATCTTTTTATCAATGCATTCTTCATTCCTGTCATGCCTTTAGGAGTGTCTTTAATCTCACTAGTCTCACATGCATATTGAAAACATTTTATATGCAATCCTGATGCACTGATCATGTTTCTCTGAACAGTTGCTGACATTTAGATAGCTCTGTTCTACCCACTGCCTGTTAAATTTGATTTTTTTTGCTGGCTCAGTGACACCAATTTTAATTATATTTTTATAAAGTTCATCTGTATATTGTTACCCTAATGTGTACCTTCCAATTTATGAAAAAACATAAGTCTATCAGATAAATGGCAACTTGACTAGGATGCTAAGAACTAGCTGCCTTTGCCAGAATAGATTTACAGTATGGAGAGGGGGTGACATCCTCCACTGGATTTGATTTGAATTCTATTATCCCTTTTACAATTAGAAATATTTCCTTCTTTTCCCTCACTTCCCAAAAAAACCCCAAAGCAACCAACCATCCCTCTGTAATTAATAACAAGAGCAGAAGTTAAACAGAAAATCAAGGCTCCATGTTATTTCCCTGTATATGGGAGGGACTAAAAAAGAATATTTGCTTTACAAAGAATATTTGTATTTTATATGCGTAGTAGTATGGCTTGGGTTCTCTATGTCTACATAGTAACATTAAATTAAATTAAATCTTGATTCCTTTCATTTTTCATCTTCATCCACCCCGTTTTTTGGCTTGACTACTAATGACTACCTTAAAAGTACTGTAGCAAACAAAAAGGCTTTATTGTAGCAAGCTTAACCTGTGCATGTTTACATGTTCTAGATGTAAAAATTCTCTCTCCATGCTTCTGACCCCTTTAGTTATTTGTAAATATTCACAGGATAACTACTTGTCTTGGGATAAAGTCTGAAGTTATAGTAGCAAGTTTTTAACAGCAGTAATTTCAGAACTATACTCTTAGATTTAACCTATACTTTTTATTTTCTACTCTATCATTAACACTGTTTATATAAAATTTAAACCATATGCTGATATGTCATTTCCTTCCCATTGAGGTTTATTTGCGTCCATTCCCAGTATCAAAATTAATTTAAAATCAGTATTAAAAAGGCCTGCTTATACCAAGTAATTAGATATAACCAAAAATAAAGGAAAGATGGAAATATACTTTGCTTCTCTGACTGGTTCTGTGATGATTTACACACATTGAAAATATGATTCGTATATTTAAAAGAAAAGTCCACTGTGGATTAAAAAGAGAGAATAAACTTCTCTACTGAAAAAATTTTTATAATAGCCTTTGTCTCACAATGATGTTTCACTTGAAAAACTTTGATAACTAGGACTTTCTTCCAAACTAACACTTTCTTCAAGCTTACATGGTATTCTAGAAGTTTTGCATGGATTCTGCCTCTGAAAAGGGCAAGGGGGGAAGTAGACTATACAATTGGAGGCCGACCTGTCATTACTGACCTTTTCAGGGAAGAAGAGAAGGAAACACTATAATGACAGAGCTGTTTCTTTGCGTAAAATACCCTATGTCTGGAAACCAGCATCAAGACTGGCTAAGACTGTGGTGTGTCTTTGCTGGGTTGATGGTAATGTTGTGGGTCTGTACTTATCAGCTTTCTTGGAAATTCTAACTGGAGATCTAAACACTAATCAATCCATTAAATACAAAGTTAATATATGGATTTCTGTTGGTGTTTGGGGGTTTTTTTATCCCTTCCATTGGTTTATGATGTTTCATTCACACAGTACAGGATTAGCATCTTAACTGTAGCCTGTTCCAGTACATGTTCATATCTCAGTTATTTTCCCACTGCCTTCAGGATAGCAGATGGAAAAAAAGAAAGGTAATTTGAAAAACAGACAAACAAGTGAAACTACACACTGTGAATCCTACTACAGCGGCCCTTTTTAGATTGAGTTGTTAGCCATTTCACATTTGATGCAAACAGTGGTTACTATTGCAGTAATGAAAGCCATACTAAGAACACATATGGAAAGTATTTAACTGTTTGTGGAATAATTACTGGAGTGACTTGGAAATTAAACTTATATTAAAGGTACAGCATTGTTCACACATTAATGAAAGATAGAATATGGAAGAAGCTTCCTGGACAGACTGCAGCTGGTATGCAAGGAATCCATTCCATGGAGGTTCCCTGAACAGCATTGTCTGCAAAACAGTATGGCAGGTGGAGCAGAATGAAGACTCTGTGGCCAGGTTCCATGAATCACTGCAGAGATGGAAACTGTATAGTATTCTGGAACTGATAACCTGCATATTTGCCACCTTGGGTCAGCAGTCTGTCTTTTTTTTTGACAAAATGCTGTCCTTTGTGCAAACCTTGGTCATTATAATCTCATTATAATACCAAAACACACCTCCATCCCAAGGGCTACCTGCCTCCAAAGTGCAACCGACCCTCACTGAGCTTGCACCCTGATTTTTTTTTAATCTGTACCTTTAAAAGCAAAGCAAGAGAATTTTATACCAATCACAATAAAGGCATGTATGATTACAGTCACTCAAGATCCACATTGAATGTGAAGAAACAGTATAAAAATGCCTTAAGGAAGGGGGAATGTTAGAGAAGATCCCGTTGCAAACAAGTCAGGGAAGATTTCTTTGCAGAGCACCTCTGGCTCCTGGGATTAGCTGGCAGGCTGAACCTCTCTTCCCCTTCCTCTTCCCCCATCCCCATGGGGACACCTTTGTGTAAGATCCAGACTATACCAAGTGCTTATTCAAAGAAACTTAGAAATGCCTATACAGAGAGTCATTTTCTGATTTCATGCACTGTATAACTCATAATCTTGATACTTGCAAGTGCTTTTGCAGACAGTGTATAAACAAGCTGTAAAAGTTTCTTACTGGGCTCTGCTGAACTCTCTAAGTCTGCTCACGTGAGTCCATGGAACATGACTAAGTTGAAAGTGCAGTGCACTATTAGTGTATCCGTAATTGTGATAGTTCGATAAATTGAACACAACCAGACTAATGGTGCCAAACTGGATGTCTCTCAGAATCTAAACCTATCCACCTGCAGCCACTCTGATATCTGTGGACAAGATAGAATGCGAGAGGGTTTATTCTCTGCCAAATTACTTTACTTGTTAATGTGACACTATTTTAGAAAGTAGTTGCTGTTCCAAGGCAATACATACATGTTGAACAATGCTGAAAGAAGTAGGAGAAAGTAATGAAGAAATTTGAAAGAGATTTCCAAGTAATACATTTGTTCTCATTCAAAGGATTGGTCGGCTAAGGGCATGATGGGCTAGAAGGAGGCATGGGACCAAAAGGAAGTGATGATATGTGTGATTAACAGCAAAGAAAAGCAAAGACTGAATAGCATAGGTGTCATGTGATCTGTCATGTGCATGAGGGATATAGTTATACTGTAACCACTGTGACTACATACAGGTCTCCATATGTGATACAGATGTACCTAAATTAGTCTTGAAACAGCTAGGTCAGGCAATGCTTTTATGTATATTGGCATATACATGCAGGAAAACAATATGGTGAGTTTGGAAAATCCAGAAGCTGCATCAAATATAAACATAAATTTGATCTTCAGAAGTGACAAGTAAGGTAAGAGTATATTCTGAAGTGTTCGACTCCTGCAGAGTGAAGATAACAGAAACATAATGTATATCTATACTAAATAAAATGAGGTGATAGTTTATGTTCTGGAATTTCTCTTTCATGACCTAGTCACTAAGATAAAGTTAGATTAAGTTTACTTCTGTTTAAAATATAGCATCTGTCTGCCAC
This sequence comes from Chloroceryle amazona, assembly GCA_027560015.1. NCBI lineage: Eukaryota > Metazoa > Chordata > Aves > Coraciiformes > Cerylidae > Chloroceryle > Chloroceryle amazona. The sequence continues at coordinate 8,988 of JANHFX010010269.1, read as the reverse complement.
TATTTCTATGATTGATTTAAGGCATCTAAATTAGAATAAAACTTAATCAAAAATATATAGAGATTCTTGAAGAGAAATAGACACTGAAGTGAAAATGAGTGCCACAGATCTATTGTTCTTCTGTGCCTGTCGATGCCAGTATGAATTTTCCAGTCATCTCCAAACTCACAGAGCCACTTCATGTCATACTCACTTCTTTGCATTGCTTAAAGAAACGCACTAAACAAAACAGTGGTAGTGTCTATCAGGCTTTCATGGACAATGCTTTGTGTTCTGTCTGCTCACAGGAAGTCATGGTTATCTTTAGGCAATGTTCCCATAGTGGTGCTGATCTTGTTGAGCCTAATGAACATCAGTCAAAAATTGTTTTGGCATAAGACACTGTATAACATGATACTGTTGTTAGACAAAAAAAAAAAAATAATTTTAATTACAGTTTCTTTCTGAACTCGGGAAAAATAAAACTAAGGGAGAGAAGGACTGTTTATTCACAGTGATTTCATCTTCAAGAGGTCATTACAAGGCCTGAAAGAAGAACAAAAATTCTAAACTAGAACACTTAATGTTTAACATTTCTGGTAAAATTGCATCAAGTAAGTAAGCTTAAACCTGCACAATTAACTAACATGTGAGATGTGAAAGGGATGGTACTGTGAGATAGTGTAAAATTGTGCCTATTTTGTAAAAATAAATACACTTATTAACATAATTCAGAATAAATTGGCTGAGAAGGGTAGACTTACTGAGATGTTCTTCTATGTCTGTAACATCAGGGGTGGCTAAAGGCAGAAGCTGTAAAGAACAGTCTGCTGCTGAAGACTGGTGTGTGATACATCACTTAGAAATATATGTGGGTTAGGGTCTACTATGATTGCATTTACATTTACATCTGCCTGACACCTGTCCTGTGTGACATGAGTGGCAGAATCAAGGCAAAGACAGCAGCTCTGCTGGCATCTCTGAGCTAGATTTAATGTATGTGGTCTAGGCACTACTGGAAATTTAACAGGTGCTACTATGCATTCAGCATTGACATAAGCTATTCAGAAATCTTAAAATATAAATTAATTTGGAGAAAAGATTCCTTCCACAAAGATATTGAAAACAATATGAATAAACCCTAAGAGATCAGAAATCATTAAGTAATTCAAATGCAAAAGATACTATTTTATAAAATCTTTTAAGTTTTTAAGACAGTTATAAGTCTGCTTATAACTTTTGAAAGTCTGAAACTTTCAATATTGTATTGAAACACTGATGAAATATTGCTTTGAAACAATTCTCTGATGAAAACCCAAGTCAAGAACTATCTGATGAGGGTCTATCCAGAGTTCTATGGTTTAGATATAACTGACTCCAACAGGCACTAGTGGAATCAATACAGCAATTGGGTGTTTGCCTTTATGAAAAGCTTTGATTACATTCTTTTATCACTTGGATTTATTTTGCAGGCAGGACTTTACTCTTGTCACATTCAGATATGTTATACCAAAAAGTATTTTTACCACAAGAAAATCCCCTGTGCCAGTCACCGTGCAGCTACTTTGATGTGGCTTAAACACTGATATTTGAAAAACAAACTCAGTTACCATACATTGTTCTCCCAAAAAGAGATATGGTGCACTTATGACTCCATAAATTGAAAGGGACACTGTCTATCTGAGGCATAGCAGTAAATGTCAGATGTTGCTATTAAACAAAGGTTGCCCTTTATAAAGCTCATAAGATGATGAAGAAATAAAGATGGCTACAGGCAAACTGTGAGATAATTATTTAAAAGCAATTTTAGTCTTTTTCCATTAAATTAGTATTGAAATCAGCCTTCTCCATTGTGTCATGACTTCTGTTATTGGGATCTTTAGATTAAACAGTTTTAGGATGTCATATGCTGACTTTGTCCATGTACTTCTAAAATGTAACAACTAGGAGAGATCTGGGAGGTTTTCAGGTATCAATTTATCCCATTGTTTTCAAAGTTCAGTAACAGAGGCCAAAATCAGAATTTACTGCTAGGTCTATGTATGCAGATCACCTACTCAAGAAGGCCAAGGCTTGGCAAGGTGTATCTATTCTCCAGGGCTTGAGGTTTGACTGCAGATTGTGTTCTTTGTATGATGGCACTTGATTAGTGATAAGCCACTGTTGGGTACAGAAATTCTTTGTGATGTTTTTTCCTGAGCCCGTTGCTAAACTGAAGCAATATAATGAAAGCTGAAGTGCGTTGTGTGGAGTACCAATCCAGGCATTTTAAAACACAATCAAAATGGATTTTTGAATATGCACAGAAGATGTGCTTGTAATATTATTCACATATTGAGTCCCGATCAACTTAAAGAGTTCTCCTGGCTTGAGTGAGAACAGAACTAATTCTGTTCAGTGATTTTACTTTTTAGTTTAGTACTTCTAACTAACTGCACTGGCTGAAGTTAGCAGCCTGTTTTCACAGGCAATGTCTGCTGCTGGCAGTGATAACACCCCATGTTTAGAGCTACTACCAAGGGTTGGTGTGCAGACCAAGGCCACTGCTGGATCTTGTGTACCACATTGGGGGGTGCAGAAAAGTGAAAGGCCACACCTGCAGGGAGAAGCGGACAGGGCAGGTGACCCCAAACTGACCAACGAGGGATTCGATCCCATATATGTCATATTTGGTATAAAGCACAGGGATCTGGAGGGTCTATGGGCATTTTTAGGGTTTTTTTGTTAGCTTGCTAATTTCGCTTGCTAGCTTGCTTTCTTGCTTGCTCTCCTTCTGGGGACTCCTGGGCTCTTCTCCCCTCCTGGACTGCTTTGCCAGCTTTGCTTGGCTTGGCTTGGGTCCTCTTTCGGTTCCTTCCTTGGAGCATCCAAGGAGGACTCTGTCCGTTCTGCCTTCGAACCTAATTGGTGTGTTCCTGAGTCTGGTACCAGAATCCAGCTCCTGAACACAGCTCCTGTCTGCTGTAGGGCCCAGTCTGGGACCCCCGGTGCCTGCTCCACAGCATCAGTGGTGATGGTGATGTAATTACCATCAGGGGGGGTTGGGTTCGATACTGGTTTTGTATATATTTGTACATATTCTATATTATTATTATTCTCATTAAAGCTGTTCTAGTTTCCTTTTCTAATTACTAAGTCTCTCTCCCTTATTCCTTTTCTCTTCCCCTTTGGGGAGGGAGGGGGTTTAACAGAGAGCATCTGTTATAGGTCTAAGTGATGCCCTGACCCTAAACCGTGACAAGAGTTTATGGTTCCTCATGAACCCGTAGACACGGGACTATCTAGCACATGCATATTTAAGGCATGTATCATCTTTGACTTTGTGTATATGAAGTGTAAAACATCAAAATATTATTATTTGAACAGGACTAGAAGCTTGCCATTCCTGCCAGGATTATTATTAGCACTACTGCTAATGCTACTGTTAATAGGCACAAAATTTTCTAGAAAACTAATAGTTAAGTAAACTTTTAGGGGATAAAACTGGAGGAAACAAACATGTAGTCTATTCTTTGTCTCCATCCACAGTGATCCAGATAGTATAATGAGCATTTTCTAATTTTTTTCCTTATTTCAGTATACATCTGGAAATACCTTTTTTTCCTCTAATATATGTATAATATATGTACTAATATAAAGCTAAATAATGTCGTCAAGTCTCTGAGATACATTTATCTTTTTTAGCTGTTCTTGTTGAGTAGACTCTTCAGCCTTCAACTTGACACATTTTAGAATCTCTACCATTGTTGCTTAAGAAAAATAAAACTTTATAATTAAACTCAAACTAATTTTAGAATATTATTTTAATTTCATTTAATTAGCTATTTTAGTACAAAACTTGTCAAAAGAATTAGAATTATTATTGCAGGGAAAATTTAGAAATAGTACCAAAAATAGCACCACATACACTTCGTTTCATGTTTTCTCTGACTTACAGCATTTATCACATACATAATCAGGATGTCTGATATTTCTGGGACAAGGTTTTATAATACCAGTTTAGATTCACATATTCCATGCAAATTCTCTGAACCAAAAGTTATATTTGCATTTCACAACAAATGGTAAGATACGTAAATGAGAGTGATATGACCAAATACTCGTATCTCTTCCATTTATGATCAAAATGTATGGAAAAAACATTCTGCAACATGACAGGAAATTGTAGTTTCATTCAAATTGTCTAAAGTACAAACAGATAAAGTTAGATAGGTCTCTTTCTTTACTTTCCTATTCAGGACTACTAATAAAGGATTAGATAGATATTGATATGATATTTGATATGTTTATATGATATTTGTACTAATATTTATGTGTATGATTAATTATATGATATGAAGACAAGCATGTTGTTGACATTCTAGTAATATGTCCATTATGATTGATTAATGCCAGTAACACAAACGTGATATCTCTTCCTACAGAAAATCTTTAAAACATTGTTCTTTTGTACTTATGCCATGTAAAATTTGAAGCTTGTTTTAAGTATTGAACTGCAGCTTCAGACAAAGACTTTTAAAAAGTATTATAAATAAAATCAGGCTAAAAATAAGTAAAATAAAAATATTTTCAGTTAACCTTAGATGATTGCTGGATGTGACCTTGGGAAAGACTGAACTTCCTTATACCAGTTACCACTAAGCTTAACTTATGAGTAAATGGGATACAAAGTTTTGCTGACATTATTCAGTGTGATAAATATAACAAGTCCTGTGTGCCCCCCATTTTAACTATTTCTGAAACACCAAATTTTTTTACACCAAAGACTGTTTTTCTTCTGAGACTATCAAATCCCTGTGCATAAGTTTTAAGGCTGGGAATACAGCCAGACTTCTGGCAGATCATTCCAGTGTTGTTCAATATGAAATTGCCATAGCAAATAGCATGGCCTCAAGTCTTTAATTCTCTTAATTGGGCCATATGAGATGGTAATGCCTTTCTTGTCAAGGCTTATTATTTTAAAATGTGACTATAAGGGGAAAATCATCAGGATTAATTTTGATTTTATTTAATTTGTCTCGAGTGTTGTCAGAGAGCACTGAATAATTCAGTTTTAGGTCCTCAGGGAACAGACCTTATCATCTACATAAGCAAAAAGTAATTTTTCAGATACTTATGATATTAAGCATTAAAAACTATGGGAAAAAATATGAGTATTAAGGAGTGTGGAATTTATAAAGGATCCCTGATTTCTATAACTAATGTAATGAATATTACCTTGTATTTCTAGGCAGTCATAACTAACCTTTGATTTCCTACATAAAACAGAACAGCTTTTGAGAATCTATCATCTAATTATAGCTATAGAATATTTGGATGGTGAACAATATACATTATTAGCAAGTGGATTAACAAGAATCTATATTCCACCAATGAATGCTATGTTAATGTATAGCAATTCCCCTCTTAACTCTTTATATTACAATACAAATATCCTCGTTTAACACTTTGTTCATTAGGCCTCATGTCTAATGAATACAGACCTACAGTCTCCTTGCTGTAGTCTTGTTTTTGCCACAGAGTTAGAGTATGCATGCATATTTATTCCCTAAACTCTGATTTATGTTGTGCCTTATGAATTCTGGTCAATGTTGGCAGTACAATTCGCACAGGGGAACTGTCTGATCAGGTCTGCTTTAGGATTTAGATAATTCATGATGTTCTTGGTGCAGCCCTTGCCCACATGCTGCTGCTCATCAAGGTGGAAACATACCCAGCAAATTCTGTTAGTGAATACAAACCAGATAGAGATTATTTCTTGGAAGCATCTTGCACCTTGGTAAACAAACATGCTCTCATCAGTAACTATGATATTATCCTATAATCATACAACAATACACTTTGAGACCTGTTGAAAATCAGATGTTGTCTGACAGTATCAGGTTGTATAAAACAATAAAAATGAATAATTTCTAGTCTGTGTTGTTGCAAAGAAAAATATTCCTTCCTTTTGTTGGTTTCTTAAAAAAATTTATTTAGTATATATGTATAATTAAAAGTCACCAAATGCTGTAAGATAATCATCAAGCCACAGACTATGTATCAACAGATCAGAGAATATAAAGGAAAGGCACCACAGAAATGAAGACAAATATAGTGACAGAACACTGGAATGCAGACCTCTTCTGTTCTTGCCAGGTGGGAAAATTAATATAGCTATTACACAATATTTCAATAATATAGCAAAAGCTGAGTGCTGCACAGGCATTTTGTCATTCAGTACTGTCAAGGTTTAAGGATCAGGGTGGACCCTTAGACCTATTAGACCTGGTTGAAAGAACAAAGTACTCAAAGCAATCTTATTCTGTCTGAAAGAAGTAGGTTCTAGAACAAGAGGTCACTCATGACCTGGATGAGAATATGATCTGCTGGATCAAGCACTGGCTAGTTGGACAGGCCCAGAGAGTAGTGGCCAATGGTATTGAATGGCAGGTCACAAGTGGCGTTCTTCAGGGCTCAGTGTTGGAACTGTTTCTGTTTAACATCTTTATTGATGATCTCGATGAGGGCATAGAATCTACCATCAGTAAATTCTTAGATGACACCAAGTTAGGCAGGTGTGTTGATCTGTGTGAGGACAGGGAGGCTCTCCAGAGAGACTTAGATAGACTGGATTGCTGGGTCAGTGTTAATGGGATGAGTTTCAACAAGGCCAAGTGCCAGGTCCTGCACTTGGGCTGCAACAACCCCGTGCAATGCTGCAAGCTTGGGGGAGCGTGGTTGAAGAGATGTCTCATTGAGAGGTATCTGGGGGTTCTCACTGACAAGCAATGAATATGAGCGAGCAGTGTGCCCATGTGGCAAAGAAGGCCAACAGCATCCCGGCCTGTATTAGAAATAATGTGAACTGCAGAAGTAAGGAGGTGATTGTCCCCTTGTACACAGCACTGGTGAGGCCTCACCTTCAATTATGTGTCCAGTTCTGGGCACCTCAGTACAAGAGAGATATCGAGGTGCTGGAGCAGGTGCAGAGGATGGCAACGAAGCTGGTCAGGGGACTGGAGAATAAATCGTATGAGGACTGTTTGAAGGAGCTGGGTCTGTTTAGGTTGAGGAAGAGGAGGCTGAGGGGAGACCTCATCACTCTCTACAACTACCTGAAAGAACATTGTAGAGAGGTTGGTGCTGGTCTCTTTTCTTGGGTAATTGGTGACAGAACCAGAGGGAACGGCTTCAAGCTGAAACAAGGTAGGTTTAGACACTAGGAAAAAAATCTTCACAGAAAGAGGGGTGGGATATTGGAATAGGCTGCCCAGGGAGGTGGTTGAACCACCATCCCTGGATGTGTTTAAGCATTGCTTAGATGTAGTGTTGGGGATATGGTCTAGGGGTGAACTTGTAGAGTAGGATTAATTGTTGGACATGATGATCCCAAGGGTCTTTTCCAACCTAAATGACTCTCTGATTCTGTGATTCTGTGATCATATAGCTGGGACTAGGTTCTGAGACAGAGAACAGATGGAGAGAAATGAGACCAAGAATTGGTATCAAACAGCAGATGATCTTGTCATGTAATTTCAGAACACAAACTTGGATATTTATATTTCTCCCTCTACAGAGAAAATATAAATTGGCATGCTTAAATATCAATTTTTGTAACAATGAATAAGTTGGGAGTGCAGGCCTGCAGCATTCCTTCTCTTCAAAGGAGACAGATATGTGAAAAATCCATGTATTTCAAAATTCCATGAGTATTAAGTCTATAACTAGTCATTTAAACATTAGTCTGAGCTCCGGAGACAGTGACAAAATTATATCAAGCTTGAAAATAATTTTAATTCAGTTGTCTTCTCTCCTCCTTTAAGACAAGGGTGGGGTGAACACTTCCAAAATGAGAATAGGATCAAGTCATAGCCAGTGTACAGAGATTTTGCAATGGCAAGTGATTTTTTAGGAGATTTAAGGAATTGTTTGGAGATTCATCACTTTAACTGCCTTTTTCTGTGCTAATGGCTGCAGTCATCAACATTTTGGTCACTACACCGGCTAAGCTTCTTGTGTTGTTTCTGGGGGTGGAGATCTGCTAAGCTGGTGTGCCAAACAGCTGAAGGAGAGAGTCTTGTGATGTAAGACAGGCCTGTTTTGGTTACACCAACAAAAGAAAACAGCTCTTAAACAAATCTTGGAGGTCATAGTGTCCAAGTGAAGACCTTTGCCTGGTTAACAGCAAAATTCATATTAAAGTGTACACACCTATATATGGTAAAGAGCCCAATGGAGTACATTCTAAACATACATGACTGTTACTCAACTGTCAACCCAAATCATGCTGGATGCCACCTGGAAGGCAGGGACAGATAGGATCAGGATATAAAAAAAAAATCACAAAGGGAAGCAACCCTTTGAGCTGGTACAGGTCAGGGGGAGAAGACTGAAAGTGTACCAGAGGCAGTTGATGGGCTACCCAAAACAGGGATGTATTCTTGGTAAGGATTGCACCTTCAATATATGGTATACCTTTCCTAGCATTACTGGGCTCTATTAGCACTATTAGAAAAGCTTGTGCCTCTGACTGCATTGGATGTTACCTGGAAATTGCTGACTCGATCTCAATTATCCTTTTTGCAGTTAGTGCATTTATCAACAGCAATTCTGAACCTATTGTATGTGTCAATTTAATAAATCAAACTTGTCTGTCTTAGCTTTTAAACTGTCTCAGTGCAAGCCTTTAGCTGGGCTTTTAGGCAGAATTCCTAACCTAGCTTTTGACATTGCAAAACTGCTCAGTGCAAGTCCTTGGGCTCTGGCAGGTAAACGTCACACTTTCACCCTTAATGTGAAGTAAGAAATTTTTTTTCATGCTATGAATATATTGAGTATATTAATATAAATGTATACTACAAAACCTTAAAAGTTTGTCATACTTCTTGAAACAGAAACTTGCTGATGACTGGCATGTTCTGGAATTGTCAATAGTCACAAATTATATTTTAATAAAGATTTGGTATATTTTTAACTAAGAATTTGCTACTAGAGCTACTTTTATTCTTATAAATAATTAGAAGGTTA
>JANHFX010010267.1:0-18143 GCA_027560015.1 Chloroceryle amazona | reverse complement strand
GGAGCCCGCCGGCCGGTGAGGAGGCCGGGTTGTGGCTGGAGAGAAGGCGGCGAGGGCCGGGTCGGGCCAGCTCGCAGCTGGCGGAGCTGCCATGCTCTGCTTTGTCCTGTCCTGGTGAGAGGGTTGTTTGGCCCTGCCGCCGGTTCAGGGTTCTGGCTCCTTCGCCTGTTTTCTGCGGGAAGAAGGAGCTCCTGCGCCTCGGCTGGCAGTGGTCGGGTCCGAGGGGTTTTGTCGAGGTTTCCTCGCCGTCGGCGAGGGCGAGAGGTCTGTGTTACTAGCTGTCGCATTTCTCGCGAGGCTCGAGTGCAGCTTCAGTGCCTGCCTTGGAATGCCGACTTCCTTGGAGTATTTCACCGAGCGCTTAAAAAACGCTTGAAAGGGCTCCCGTAGGTCTAGATGAGCTGAAGAATGGAAGTCATGAGCTTGAGTTCTGCTTTGTTGCTTTGGCCGAGGGGGAGGTTGTTGGCAGATTCTTGTGTGAGCGTTTGGTTTGAGAGAAGGGAAGGGGGAGTTGTTGATGCTGGGGGCACATTTTCCTCCCCAGAGGAAGTGGAAGATGTGGGAGGAATACCCAGTGGTATGGGACGTTCCCGCTGGAGGGTGGCCTTTGTCACGCTCTTCTTCAAACCTGATGTGAATGTGGATTAATTTAGCATAAGTTCTTATAGGAGTGTTCCAGAATGCTAGGAGAACACATGTTGCTTTTGCCCCTATAATCTCAGAAATTCCTGCCATCATTTTTTGAGTGTAATACTCAAGTTTCATAAATTGTTTCTTAATTTGTATTGAGTGATTGTAGAGGAAGTAACAATTAAGCACTATTGAGTGTCACTGAGTGAAATTATCAGAATTAACTTTTTATGTCTGTCTTTTTTTCTTTTTTTTTGGTGGCTGTCAATGGATGTGAAGTTTTTTACCAGCTCCCACCCAGCTATCTCAAGACCAGCTAGAACTGGAAGAAAGAGCCAGAGCTCAGAGATCCAGGCAGACTGCTTTAGTCTCATCACGGAGGGAGCCTCCCCCATATGGTTACCGGAAAGGATGGATCCCACGTGTGCTAGAGGTAGCTATTTAAATTCACACTGTAGTAGTCTGTCTGCTGATGGGAAAAAATCTAAAATAAAAATCTGGAGTAGAAGTATCATAGCTCAGAATTGTGCAAATCGTTACCATGTGTAAAGTTTCCATCTAGACTGCTTGCTATATTCTTGGGCTGGGGGAAGTTGTTCTAATTCACCAGATTGCTTAAGACATGTCATGGTGAACAGGATCATATAAGAATTCTTCCCTTCAGAGACTCTTGTGTTATAAACCAAAAGGACCATGGACTTATTTCCATTTACAATCTGTGGACAAAAGGGTCCTCTGAGGAAGACATCTATGTTGTTCCTCCGCCATTATTTGTTAAATACTCATTCCAGAGTGCAGCTGGAAAAAGGGACCATGTATGTCAGAAAAGACAGTGTGTATTCAGTTCTTAGCATAACGCATGCTAGCTGTTACTGGTGGATAACATTGTTAGAGTTGGAGGGAAACTTGCAAGTCTAACATAATTTTAACTGGAAATATTAGAAGTTAGAAGGAAAAATGCAGATATATAGGTCTGATTACAGAACTGGTTTAGCACAGTTTTTCACTGAGCCACAAAACCTTGCAGATTCTGAAATGGTGCTTGCCAATAATATTTGAGACCTGCTCTAATAAGTCACAAGCCACTGCTCTCATGGCACGCTGTTGAGGTTTGTTACTGTATTTAATGTATGATCCTGCATTGTTCCCAAACACCATAATTTCATGACCTAGTAACAGCCTAGCCCTCATTTGAGCAAGTCCAATTTTTGTAAAGATGGACTCAGCACTGTACCATGGTGATCCATCAGTGCTGGATCAGGTGACTTCAAACAGTAGTTCCAGTGGTTCTCTGAAAGAAAAAAACCTCTTTATGTAGGTTTAGGATTTAATAAAACATATGAAGTTAAAAACTAGACCTTCCTTATACCCAGTCTAAGGTTCCTTCCCTACACTGTTGATTACTAAAAATATATTAATGCATATTCTTTCAAATGTTAGTAATACAGCTTCTGCAGAAGTCAGATTAGGAAGATTTTTAAAAGAGTTTGGAGCATGACTGGGCCACTAAGTGATGCACATCTCAAAAAGACTTTCAAGGATTCCTTTCTGTCTCATCAACAAACGCAGATTATTGAAGAGCAGTAAAAATTTCTAAACCATAATTTTTGTTCAGTGATCCTGGAGTGGCATTGTTGGAAAAAACAAAGTCTGTTCTTTATAGATCAAGAGTTAGGCTAAAATTTTGAGGAATGGCTGTCTGTTGTCTTAGTTACAGAAACGATGTTCAAGTATGAACCAGCTGTTGAATGTGGGACATCCTGTGGAAGACATTAAATAACTGAAGCTGTATTTCAGTGAGAACTTAAAGATGGCATAAATATATTCAGCTTTGGAAGGAAGTGTTCTGCTTATTCATTCCAACCTCAGTCCACACTCTCTGTTGCAATGATGCTTAACTGTTTGGTCACATGGGTGGATATTAATGTCCAAGACACCTGTTCTTCTTTGATCTGGTTCATTATCAAGCTCCACATAAAAAACACCCTTGCAACAGAGGGGGGCGGGGGGGATGCTCAGTGCTGCTTTGAGCAAGTGCTTCCTCTGAAGAATGCATTTGAAAATGTGGCCTGAAGTTGTTTTGTGGGTAGTACTGATTCTGTGTGCACCCTTGGTATTGCGGAGTCTGGAGGGTCTGCTTTCAGGGATCTTTTAGTTAGGTAAATTCTTGAATTTCTAATTAGTAACTCGTGTGAATTAGATACTTCATCATGTATTGTCTGTAGCACAATAGTGCCTGCACATTCCAGTCAGTGGTAAGGGCTCTTGTGCTCTGCAGAGAATAATTATTGCAAGATGTCCGTGCACTCCAGTGTCCTTTCTTGTAATAACTGTTACTTCTATAGTCCATTGCTCTCTTACCAGATACAATAATAGTTACTGGAGCACTCTGGTAATGTTTCATTTTGTTACTCAGTCTACTCTTTCATTTCATTTCCCACCTGTGCAAAAGTTACATATACCATGCTTTCGTCATTCAGTCATTCGCTCCTTTTGCTTTTGTGTAGGATTTTGGAGATGGAGGTGCTTTCCCAGAAATTCACGTGGCCCAATATCCATTGGATATGGGCCGAAAGAAAAAAATGTCCAATGCTTTGGCTGTTCAGGTGGATGCAGAAGGAAAAATAAAATACGATGCAATTGCTCGGCAAGGACAATCGAAGGACAAGGTAATATTTCTTCAAATATGTAGAACTGCATGTATCCCTGGAAAAGTTGTATGTGCATATTGCATAGACTTAAACTCCTTGGTCTGGCATTAGCCAGATGGATTGTGTCCTGTTTTCTTAAAGTTTAAGAACAGAAATCATGTCAGACAGACGTGAGCATATTGACTGGGATCACTGTGTGATCTTCTCTGTTGGGTAATTAAAAGGTAAGGCAAAAATGGTGATAGTCTCTACACAGAACTTGTTTGATAGCTCAGCAGCTTTTGTTAGAGAGCCTTCCAGTGAAGGCAAGAAACTGAGAACAGGCCCAATCACAGGCAGCCTTATTTCAGTGTGTAAAGAGAGGGGGGCAAGTAAAACGACTGAAAACAGTTTAGCTTTCAGAATATATATATATTTTGAAAATGCCCTGTCTTACTAACTTAACACTTAACACTTCTGTTTTCAATATTGCTGAGTGCTCTTTTCTTCTGTGGGGTTTTTCTCCTTCTATTTTTAACTACAGTAGAAAGTATTACCAGTGGTTCCACTCCAGAATTTGTGTGCTAAGTTCGGTGGTGGTATTAATGCAGCTTGGCATTTGGGTACAATACTTTAGGGTTTTAATAATTCACGTAGCTCGTTTGTGCCTCAGTGTACAGTAGTTTTAAGAGCACCACTTAGACCTTTTTTTATTTTCTTTATCTTCTGGGATACTCTGAATTTTTTCAGCATACTTTGTTCTTCATGCAGCAAGACACTTGGACTTAATTATGTTAGAGGAACACTGCTCTTCAGATGTCTTTCATTCAGCATCTGAGAAGCTAGGATATTACTGGTAGTAATTCAAAGGGATAAAATTTTAGGAGTGAAGGCTGAGAAGCAGTAAATGGCTCTTGTGTGACAAATTAATGCTGAGGCTAAAGGTCAATTTCATAGTTGGACACACACTTTTTAATGAAATTGAAATCATAGTTGTAATGATTTTTAACCCTTTGAACTAAGATTTTCTGATGTTTTTTAGTTGGACAAATATGAAGCACTAATCCAGTATAATAAAGTTTTCATTGCAGCCATCTCACAGTGTTCTTTCCATATATTTAACGTTGGGGCTTAAAGCTACTGATGGCTGGCTGCTTGTTGCATGAAGACTGAAGTACCCACATAAGGGAAAGTGTCAAGAATAGATTTCTAAGCATTTATTTTTTTCAAGAAAATAAGACATCATTAAATGGAAAAAAAAAAAAAAAAAGCAGAAATAAACTTTTATCAAATTCTTAAGTAATCCTTGGAAACAAAAGTAAAAATCTGGATTTTTCTATTCTTTTTGTTTGTTTGTCTGTCTCTCTGTTTTTGGGAACCTGAAAAAGGAAAGGAGTAGAAAAAGGAAGCAGGAAACTGGTGTCTAATCCCAGCTCTGAGACAGATTTGCATAATTGTATTTAACCAGATTGCTTCTTTTCCTGAAGTATTCCATCTATAAAATGGGGTGCAGAGTGTATTCTTGTTCTATGGGAGTCATCAAAGAATGTGTAATGCATGTAGCATTCTACACAAGTTTTATTTAGTACCTAAAGTATAATCCAGGCCTGAAACATTTGCTTTTGTTCCTATTCACCAGCACTAATAAAATGCCACGTTTTCTAGGTTATTTACAGCAAATACACAGATCTGGTGCCAAAAGAGGTCATGAACGTGGATGATCCTGAGCTGCAAAGACCAGACGAAGAGACAATTAGAGAGGTATGTGCACTGATACATCAGTTATCTGTGGTACATCCTATGTCATGCATAGATGATGAGACGTGTGCTGTGATATTTTTGTCCTCAGATAACAGAGAAGACAAGAGCAGCCTTGGAGAAATCGGTCTCTCAAAAAGTTGCAGCAGCCATGCCAGTTCGTGCAGCTGACAAACTAGCTCCTGCGCAGTACATTCGGTAGGTAGTGCTGCTGTCTGTGTAAGATGTTCTTATCTAAATATTTACTAAGATTGGGATATTCCTTGAATTTCTGAGAAGCTTTATCTTTCTTCAGGAAGTAATATGAAACTGGCTTATATATTTTGAATTAACCCACTCCTGATAATCTAGCTTGTAGTGTGTTAAAATGTGTCTTACTGTGTCACGAGTTGTGGCACTTGATGGAGGGGTTATTGTTTGGGGAAAAAATAAGACAGATTTATCAGGGAGCACTGTTAATGATACTGCCCTGAAAACAGGGAGTTTCAAGCCAAGACAAGGGAGGTAGCCAAGTTCTTCCCTTGGGTAAAATAAAGCAACTGGAAAGAGTTAGAATTACTAGGAGGCTGATACTCATTTATGATGTTTTTCTGCTGAAAATGAAGAAAAATTCTGTGGCATGGTTAGACTTGACCTGAGGTGAATTCTGAAGAAAGTATGTGAAGGTGTTCTTAATAACCAGTAAGTAGTTACTTATGCCTGCGAATCTCTGGTGATGTGACATGCTCTGGGTACTCTCAGTTTTTTTTCTTCTTAAGAGTCTAGGTTGAAACAGGACAATATAGCCCTGGGAAGATACATTCAGTCCAGTATCCTCTGTGCAGTTACCCACTCCTGACACTCAGAGTGAACAAGTCTTAAACTGGTGCATAAAATGAACATGCAGCTGGAGCAGTTAACTGAGTAAAAATGGTGGTGGGCAAGGAATATCTAGCTGTGTGCAGAGAACTGAGTGCTTTCATTGTGTTATTCAGGTACACACCATCTCAGCAAGGTGTTGCCTTCAACTCTGGAGCAAAACAGAGAGTTATTCGGATGGTGGAAATGCAGAAGGACCCTATGGAGCCTCCAAGATTCAAGTAACTATTCAAAACTTGTTTGTGGCCACTAGAAGATTCTGAAGTGTATTTCCATACAACATGCTGACTGTAATTGTTTTCTTAATTGTTCAGAATTAACAAGAAGATTCCACGAGGACCACCTTCTCCTCCAGCACCTGTAATGCATTCTCCTAGTAGAAAGGTATGAAATGCCACAGCTGTTCTCTGTTTTGAATTCTAGATGGATTCACAAATTCTGCTTTGACCTAGTTCATTTCTGTTCACCTGCTCTTTACTGTTCTTTTGATGGGATGTTTAAGTCATAAACTTGGTGCCTGGTGCACGCTTCCTGTGTTCTTTTGTTAGTTGTTTTTTTTGTTGTTTGGACAGTTTTGAAAATATCTCTCTTCTGTGTTCCTTGTCAAAGGTTGAGTAGATTTCCATATATTTTATGCAGGGCTGTGTTGCTGGATTTGTTTATGGTATGGATGGATGAGTTGACTGAGGCTTTAACCTGGGTACACTGATGCTTTTAGACAACACTATTAAGCTAATCCTTAATAATACTACCTTGTGTTATTAAGGATTAGCTCCATCCGAGAGATGGTTGTTCATCAATTTCCTTCAGCTTGAACTGCCATTAGAAGTGCAAATGTTAACAAAGTGGCTGTAAGTTCTGGCCTGTGTGGCAGAAGTTTTAAGAGGATGTCTGAAAAGCTGATGTGACTTTACTCAGTGTTGGCAAAGATACAGTCAGCGTCATTGCTGTTAAGAAGAGTTGTGGGTTTTGTCCCAGACTTCATACTCTAATTTATTTCAGTAGTTTCCTAGCTGCCTTTGAGAAAGAAAATAGCATTTCCTTTTGCTGGAAATGTAAAGATGACTTTGCTTCTTCTCTTAAATCAGATGACTGTGAAAGAGCAGCAAGAGTGGAAGATACCTCCATGCATTTCAAACTGGAAAAATGCAAAGGTAATTAAGTTGTCATAAATTCATTTTTCTAATGTTGCTCCCTGCTGGGAGACTTTTGTGAATGATTCAATCTTGAATAATACTGGTTTTAAACTTCTGGACTTAGATAAACTGGCTGCTTCCAGCAGGCTGAATGCATGATTGTACAACTCATTTTTTCTCTCTGGCATATAACAGTTGTCAAATTGTCAGGAGTACAGAGCTGAGAGAGAATATATTACTGCATGGCAGGGATCATGTATTTTGAGAGGAAAAAATTGCATTAGTTAAAAAACCCATAATAGTGCAGTATGTGGGGTGTGAAACCAAAATCTCTGAAGCTCACAAAGTAAGAGCAAGCTAAACTGAAAAAGAGCTAGGTAGTTCATAAAGAACCAACAATGTTTCTTTTTAATACTGCAGTCCATACTTCTGGAAAGTTCTCCCTGTTGCATTCTTTCACTAATTAATTTTCATCACTGGTTACCTTAGCTATATTTATTCCTTCGAGTAGGTATGTCCTGTCCCTTTGACTTTTATCAGCCCCTAGGTTTATGTTCAGAGAGGAGAGAGAAGTTATAATTTGCTTCAGTAACTGGCCTAATCATTCTCAAGTTCACCAAGCTGTTGTGAGGCAGCCTCTTCAAATGGAGGAAGGAAAAGCTGCATATTTGGATGTTACTTTTTTTTCCCATCTCAACACAGCTGTATAACTGGGACTGATGCTAATTAGTAGATCAAATTTTAGGTTACAGATGCTAAAACCAAAGCAAAAAAAATGTAGAGCTCACAAAAGAATCTTAAAATATCATCTATACATTATTTTCAATCTTGGCTTTTGAAAGAAAAATTGACATTTAGTGTCTTTTAGTTTTGCTGGCAGCCTTGCCTCTTACTTTCTCAGGTACGAAAATGTTTTAGTGAAGACAATTTTAAGCTTAAATAGCAAAACTGCATAGAGACTGGGAAAAATATTTTCTGTAGCTCTTAACACAGAGTGGACCGTATTGATCAAAAATTGTCAGTTGTTCCAAGATGTAACTTGAAGGGAAATTATGATTTGGATCTGGCCAGGGGAAGTGTGGAATTGGAGCAAAGCTCAGTATTACTTGGTATGAATTTGAAGTGCTTACAAAGTAGGTCCACTGAGGTGTATTAATGCATGGGCTGTGACTTTTGCGTGTGTTTGTAGTTTTTTGCACAATAAATTTAATCTTTGTTCATTTCTGTGCTTAACTGCCTCTCTGCTTCCACTGTAGGGTTACACCATTCCGTTAGATAAGCGTCTGGCTGCAGATGGCAGAGGACTGCAGACTGTTCATATTAATGAAAACTTTGCCAAGCTTGCCGAGGCTCTCTATATAGCTGACAGAAAGGTCAGGTGGTTGTTTATACTTTTTTGTTCCATGTGGGTTTACCTTCTTTGTATGTTTATTTTTTGGGGAAAATCAACTGTGAATAGGCATTTTGATTTGTCCTGCTTTTTGGCTAATTGAAGACATAAGGTATTATCCCCAGTGCCTTTGAATTGGTGGCTCAGTGTTGGTTAAATTATTGGAGGTCATGGGTGTTGTTTCTCAGCTCTAACTGCTGTGGCTGTCTGGCATTGAACTTCCTCTTTGTGCCCTGTTTCCTGCCCTGGATAACTCTTAGGAAAGATCTGCTTGCATCCCAGGTGTTAGCTTTCTGTCTTCTTAGCTGTGTCTTACTTGTGCAGGCTCGCGAGGCTGTAGAGATGCGTGCCCAGGTGGAGAGGAAGATGGCTCAGAAAGAAAAGGAGAAACATGAGGAAAAGCTCCGAGAAATGGCTCAGAAAGCCAGGGAGAGAAGAGCAGGGATCAAAACCCATGTTGAAAAAGGTACATTTCTTCTGTTACTAAGATGGTATGGGGTTTCTTTCAGCACACTCTTAAGTGTGGGTTTGGAGAAGTAACCTGACAATACCTAAATATCGACGGTGATCTCTAAGCATGACATCTGTTCTTCATATCTTTACTTGATCAGCCAGTGACTTTTGTTAATTCACTGTCTGGTTTGACAGGATCTGGATTTGAACCTCATAGCAGTATTAGAGTGTACAGGTTTAGGACGTGGTTGAGAATTTCAAAGCTGTTAATGGATCAGTGCAAGTAATGGCAAGCAACTTTCTTTACAAGAACAATCTTGTAAGTTTTCAAAGATGGTAAATGCAATATTCTGTGTCTTGCACTGTGCTAGCTGGTTTTGCAGGACTGTATTCTGTTGGCCGCTAGTGCCTAAAATTGCTACATTAACTCTTAACTAAATCATAACCCCTGTGATATGTTTTGATTGAAATGGCACTTGAAGAGATCAAGATACTGAAATGGAGCAGTTATGATCTCTTAAACGGTGGAGGATATTGTGATATAATGCCAAATCCTGCCACTGCAGTGGACTGGCTGGCTGGAGAACTGCTCTGTTAAAAAGGACCTGGGAGCCCTGATGGACAGTAAAGTAAGGCAGCAATGTGCCCTGACAGCAGTCAAGCCGAGGGCATACTAAGCTGTATCCACAGGAGTGTAACTAGTAGGCAAAGGGAAGTAATCATTTCCTTTCACTGGTGACTTGTTAGACTGCATCTGGAACGCTGTGTGTGCTTAGGAGCCCTCAGGTACAAGATGGCCATTGATAAACTGGAGTGAGTTCAGTGGAGGGCCATCAAAATGAATGGTCAGGAGGCCAGAGTATCTGCCTGGTCATTGTCCTGCTGGGAGAAGATGTGGCTTTGGAGGTACATAATGGGAGTTTTGCCATATCTAAAAGGAGATTGTCAGAACTCTTCACTAAGCTGCACAGCAGAAGAATGAGGCAGTGGTAAAAAGTTGCAGCAGGAGATTGCAGCTACATGTGAGGGGAAAAATCTTCACGATGAGGACAAGCAGCAATGGGACAGGTTGCCCAAGGAGGCTGGCAGTCTCTATCCTTGGAGGCTTTCCTCACTTGAGTGGACAAATCTCTGAGCAACCTGGTTTGAATTCAGTGTTGATCCTGCTTTCAGCAGGAGGTTAACTAGAAGCTCTCTTCCAACTGGAGTGATTCTGTAATAGTGAGTCACAGAATGTTCTTCCAAGCACTTGGACGCCCGTGTGTTTGTCTGAATGGCATTTTTACACTTAAGAGAGAAGTATCCTACAATGAACTGTAGGAGTTTTAGTAGATTACTTCCTAGATGGACAGGTATTTTCTCAACTTTCAAGAGTTTAGAGCATAGCTGTTGGATATGTCTGTTCTCTCTTGTCAAGGACAACTAATGTCTTGTAGCATAAGAAAGCTGTGGTTTTCCATGTGTTCGGTTTGTATAAAGTGTAACATTTTAAACTGTGCTGAGGGTTGTTTCTCTTCTCTAAAAGACTACTGAAATGAATCCCTGTGCCACTGTCTATGGCATAGTTAATTCAAACTTCAAAGATTTCTCTATAATGAACCATTTTGAATTTGTTCAGAGGATGGAGAAGCCAGAGAAAGAGATGAAATCAGACATGACCGGCGTAAAGAGAGACAACATGACAGAAATCTTTCCAGAGCAGCCCCTGACAAAAGGTGAGTCACAAAAGAAAGCCTCTTTATTCCTCTGCAGGCGCTGGCTTCCCTGTTAGGGAGACTAGTACAAGGGGCTTCCTTTTGCTTGATGTCAGTACCTGATTTTTACCTCGGGGAGGTAATTGCCTGTGAAGGACTGTTCATTGATTGCACGAAATGGCTATTACCGTGTCAGGATACTGCAGGGCTCGCTTCTAAATTTAGAATTTTCCAGATGAATGGTGGGGGGAGTGTTTGGTTTGGGTGGGTTTTTCTTCAGCTGACCATGGGCATATTAAGATTTGACATGTTGACAGCAGAGGTTGAAATCTAGATCTTGCAACTTCAGTGAGACCAGAGTCTCATTAGTGGCTTTGTTTCTTGAAGCTGCTCATTTGAAATAAGCTTAGATTTATGAGTGTAGGCTGAACTATCGTGTTTGCCCAAGCCAGTGAGATTTCTGAGCATAAGTGGTTTCTGGAGGCTTAAAATCTGTAATATCTTAAAATTAGATTGCTTGTCCTTCCCAGAATATAATTACACTGGTTAAATATAATTACACTGGTTCAAAAGTAAATATGACATTTTAGACAAAGTCAGTTTGATGTAAAGTGCAGACAGTGAAAAGCAAATTTAAATGTCATGCCCAGCTGAACAGAACTTTCCCAAATGTTTCCTTTACCGGGAGACAAATTTTAAATGTTACCTAGTAAGGAAAGGCAACAGTCAAAATCCAGCTCCTGAGGCAAATTGTTACCAACTAACCCAGGAACATGTTGCAGTTGAGCATGTCAACACATATGGTTTACTAAACAAAACTAAAAAATTGTAATTCAGGTCAAAGCTGCAGAGAAACGAGAACAGAGATATCAGTGAAGTTATTGCCCTAGGGGTACCCAACCCCAGGCCATCCAATGAAATCCAATACGACCAGAGGCTTTTCAACCAGAGCAAGGTAAACATACCTTTTCACAGCTGCTTAGCTTTCTGTGAGAACATGACCATCCTTCCTGAGTGGGTATGGGTAAAATACTGAAGGCAACCTGTTCCGAGGGTCGGGGTGGAGACGCTATGAAATGTCTCCACATAACTGCTTAGGAAACGATTGACCTCCTTTATCCATCGCTGATGCAACAGAAATGGAATATTCTGAATGTGTTACTGGATTAAAGTTTTTGTTGTCGTTTTTCACACTGGGGAGTGGAGAGAAAGAAGCTATTTTGCCTTCAAGCTGCAGTGACCTCCTTTTCTCTTGCACAACTGTACTGATTGACTAAGGGAAATCTGCTCTGAGAGAGAAGCAAGTAAATACTTTATATTCCCATTACTGCTTATGTTAAAAATCCTTCTGAAGGTATAAATAGTTAACAGCAACATTTATTTTCCCTAACTTCACAGTATTGAGAGATGAAAAAGTAGATTAGGCTTCTGGAAAGTCCCCGAATAGACCTCCACTTTGTCAATCATTCTTTTTCATGTCTCCAGTGAAAGACTTGCTGGCAGAAGGGAAACCTGATGAATCAAAAGTGAACAAGCAGGCACTTCTGCTTTCACAGTTTACATAAGCCTCTCTGTGATTTGGATCAGTCAGCTCAAATCATGTTTCCTGAAAATTCTGAATAATACACATTTCTGTGTGGCTGTATTTGGCTATTATGGACAGCTGTACTTTCAGAGCAGACTGAAATGATCCATCATCCTGAAATGGGAATCGCCTCTAATCTTCCATGGTGCTTTCTGAAAGAGTAGAAGTGGCCCTGACAGAGGCTTGTAATGGTTGTCATGCTCTCTGGACTTAATCCCAGGCCCAACCCACTCTCATTCTAATGGAAGTGCTTGAACTCATTTGGAATAAATAGTAGAAAAGTTAATACATGTCCCTGTGGATCTGTGTGACACCGGGGTGTATCTTGATGTGAAAATAAATTAGCCAAAGTTTTGCAGACTCATTTGTGTTACACTGCTGTTCTTTCTTCATCACAGGGTATGGACAGTGGCTTTGCAGGGGGAGAGGATGAAATTTATAATGTTTATGACCAGCCTTGGAGAAGTGGCAAGGATATGGCCCAGAACATCTACAGGCCAAGTAAAAATGTGGACAAGGACATGTATGGTGATGATCTAGAGGCTCGGATAAAGACCAATAGGTAAGAAAATAAAGTTAAGAAGTATTTCTTAGCTAGTACTGGAGTTACAGTGAACTGAGTCTTTCCTCTTCTCCTGTAGGTTTGTTCCTGACAAAGAGTTTTCTAACTCAGATCGTAATACCAGAGGGAGGGGCAGAGAAGGACCGGTTCAATTTGAGGAGGATCCTTTTGGTCTGGACAAGTTTCTGGAAGAAGCTAAGCAACATGGTGGTTCTAAACGGCCATCAGATAGCAGCCGTCCTAAAGAACATGAGCATGAGAGCAAGAAGAGGAGGAAGGACTGAATGACTGCTCCTTGAGTTGAAGGAATGGACTTCAAGCTTGGACTTCACGCAGAAGGCTTTTTTAAAATCAGAGGTGTAGAGGAGGATGCCCTTGTAACACAGCAGTTAACTCTGTCACGTGGATATACACACATTAATTGTACATAGGACAGCTTCCCCTGGAGAGTGGAGGAATGGAGACCACTTTGAGGCATTTCACAAAAGAATTACTCTTTGCTAAGTTGCTGATTCCCTGTTGCCCAGCTTCTCAGGGTAGGAATAGAGCCTCTTCCTACAGCTTTAGTTTTTTAGTTTTTGTGGTAGGTAGCTTTACTTCATCTGTTAAAAGCTTTCCTGCTGTACATAATTACTGTCTTACGCTGTATTGGATTCTAGGGACTTCGTGTTTCAGTGTTTCCTTAGTGTGGCTATATGCTTGGAACGAGGAGGGGAAACAGTCGGATTCTGTTTTTAAAACAAGTACTCATTCATAGTTTCTCAGTAATCTTTATTTTAGTTTCACACTTGGTGAAATAAAGCCTCCTTCCACTGCTCAGTCACTTGGATTCTTTCTTTGAATGCGTCTTCTACTGGGCTGTTCTTTGAGGGTGAGCTGAAAACAATGGAAATTATTTTAATTAGTTAGGCAAGGTTTGATTTTTGTTTCTTATTTCCTGAAACATTGATATGGAATGCAGAAGAGAGGCTTATAACTGGTTCAGTTTCATGAGCCATAACCACAAATGTTACACTCCTGACAAGAAAGCTGGATATAATTTGCACAGCACTTGCTAGTTTTATCAGCAAAATGCATCTTCAAAGCTTGTGCTTTTAAGTGGAACTAATAGAAGGTAACTGTCTACACCTACCCTAGAACAAAGTAGAAGAGCAGCAAGTGTATTTTGCTTCTAGAGAAGCTTGCACTTTTTTGAAGTGAAGAAAACTAACTAGTGCCTGTCTTCTGCTTCTTATTTCACTAGAAAGAAGCCTCGGCTCTTGCACCTCTGGGGAGAGTATAGTCCTTGCAGCCTAGGCAGTTAAGTGAAGGTGGCTAGCTTAGAGCTTCAAGAAAAGTGGTAAAAGTTTCCATGAAGTTGCCACTACTCATCTCTGCTCTTCCCAGTACTTATTTTGATAAATGCATGCAGATCACCTCCTAGTTCACTTTCAGCCCAATTTATGGGCGATCAGCCTATTCTGCCTGGCTTGGCACAGTTTAAGACTGAGGTTGGCAACACACTCCTTAATTTCTGCTTCCATTTTTACATGACAGTGGTAACGCAGAGGTCAGCTCTTAGGAATAGGTACTGAAGTAACCACAGCCTATAAAGACTCCTGCAGCAGTATGAACTGCATCAAGCAAAATATTTTTATCACAATTTATGTGCTGCGCTCCTGAAGTCTCTTGTCAATTTGTTTTATTCTGTCTCCTAGTGCTGAAAGCCACAAAATAAGCAGCTAGGCAGAAGGATACTGAATAATTCTTATTAATTATTCAAAGACCTGAACTGATCATGGCTGTTACACCAGCCTGCTTGCTGCCTATGGCTTCACTCTGCACTATTCTGTCTGAGGAGCGAAGTCAGTTGAAGCACCCACATGTTTACAGCAATGCACCCTTCATGATTTGCCCATATACAGTTAACATACTACAAGCAAGTTTCTAATGATTTTGATGTGAGACCCATTACTTTAGTAAAGGCCTTGGGCAGCTATTGACTTGCTGTCCTGTCATCTGCATACTCAGTACCTGGAAAAAGGAAATGGCCCTTTCTTATCTCTAGTTGTTTGCTGCAGTGAATCTAGGTGATAAAGTTGTCTGGCCCTAACTGACCAGTCCACGATAGACACTGTTGGATGAGTACTACAGCAAAAGTTTTGAACTGATGGTTTACACTGTCTCCATACCATGCACAGACATTGCCAAACTGTCTTTATTTTTTCCTTTAGTGACATAAAAATACCAGAGACAGGGGGTATGAAAAATAAGAGCTACACTAAAACTAAAGTTACCACGTGAAAGCAGGCAGCTGATATTTCCTGTACAAAAGAACTGAAGAAATTTGCCCTGAAGATCAAAGTTTAGCTTTACATTCTTTGTCATCCTTCCCCTGCCACCCAACATCTAAATGAGATGTTGGAATCCACCTTCAGAAACCTGTATTGCAAATAGTAACCAGTTGCATGGCAGCTCCTGAACAGTTTTACTGCACTCATCTTCCTTCAGCTTAGCACAGCAGGAGGTTCTGATCTCTGGTATCTGTATGATCTCATACCTTGACAAGTTGAGAGGGGCAAATAAATGTTAATGATTTAAAAAACAGTAAAAGAACACAAAGTGGCAAAATGCTTAATCACACGTGGAATAAGCATGGCAATATTTTGATGTTACTGTGCCCGACCAAAGTCAGATTTAAAGAGCTCAACTCATTACATGACTTCAGTAAAGAAATTAGCACATTACCTTAGCACCTTCGAGGATGTGGGAGTCCTTCTGAAACACATTCTGAACATCTTGTGGAGTTGAGAATTTAATCCAGCAACAGCGTCTGTGAAAGCCTGTATCTTTGTCCTAGTTCCCAGTTTAAAAAATAAAACCCAGTTACTGTAGAAATTATTCACATAGGCTATTGAAAACCTTTTCTAGATAACTGATTTAAGGATTTGGAAATCACCAGAGAAACTGACACACCTGCAGTTTCAGAAGCCTCTTACACATTTAAAGATGTTTACTCTCACTGACAACAGGGGAGGATCTCAAAGAGGCTGGTTTTTTTCATCCCTTTCTCTCTGTTAAGAGTCCAGCAGTCATGAAAAAATGTAAAAGTTACAACTGAAGAGTGGAATAATGCATAGCCAGTTGTTTCAAACTGCAATAGTTAGCTACTATTAAGCCAGTCACAAGGGAACTGACATTTAAATAGCTCCCTGATTCAAAAATCAGCCTGCCACAGCACCTGAAAAGCATTCAGCAAGATAAAGCAGCTGCGTAAGATACTAAGGAAGCAGGCTGCAATCCAAGATGACAAGCACTAACTGCATCAAGAAGAAAAGAAAAATTAAGAGTCATTTGCCTGTGGTAAAAAAACAGTTGTCAATAAAGAAGAGATAAAGCAGAAAAGCCAGGTCTACCAAAGTGCCTTTTATCCCAACTCTGATCACCATCAGAGTTGACAACAGCTCTGACACTACATTACAGGCAGCACTTCCAAACATAGGTGAAATTTTCCCCCACAAGATAGTCGCACTGCCTGTGTTTCACCATCCCAGTGATGTCTTAATTAGGGTGTCTTACACTGCTGGCAGATTTTTTTGTACCTCTGGCAGTTTTAAGCATTAATGAACATCCCTGAAGTAATCACTGAACCAAAACACAGACGTAGGTATCAGTTCAGCTTTAACTTGGGTGGAGGCAAGTTTTCAGTAAGCTGCCAGACACCTTCACAATGAAGCAACACATTCTGTCCTGGGCCCGAGGCCTGTGGCAGGCAGACACCTAAGCATCAGTGTTCAGGGAAAAAGAAAAAAAATAAACAGCCACCAGACTGCTTCAAACAATCTTCTCTCCATTTCTAAACGGGTCTTCAACTGACAGTTATCCCGTGGGTTCGTTATCTGAAGTTCACTACAAACTGAGCTTTGTTTAACAGACCATTACTTCACATGGGGAAACACAAGCAGGCAGAACCTCTCTCCTTCAGCATTGGCCTGCACCTTATCCGTAACAGAGCAGGGAAAGGAACAGGCTTTTTTGACTGTTCGTCTCTGAGAAGCTGCACGAGATGCTATTATCCCCGAGCTACATGTCAGAAGATAAATACTCTAAATGGTAAAGGCATGAACAGCAAACAGCTTAGAAGCATCCTGAAGGAGCTGTGTTAGTCCCTGCCTTCCAGATGGGCTATGAACCCACAGCAGGAAGAGATTCGTCACTCCACACTCACACCTTTGGACTTTTTAGGCCATTTTTTTGTCAGAAGAAAGATAATGTGTGATAAAGGGTTTGCAACATTATGCTTAGCCCCGCAATTACAATGGTTAGGGAGCGCGGAACGAACAGTGCAAAACGAGTGAAAAGTAAGAACTGAAGATACAAAAACCAGTTAAACCCAGATCTGAAGTATGGGCAGATTCCAGGGCTCGACTGCACATGCTTGAAGACAAGGGTCACGAGCGGTGACGAAGAGGAAGCGTCTTTACTTCATCAACGAGACCCCAACGACCACCACCAGAAGGCACTGAACAAGTTCAGAAGGGTAGGGAGCTCATTTTAATACGAAGCAGGGATAGGTCATGCATGTGTGGGTGTCTTGCAGCATGTGTTAAATGTGTGTAACCTAGCAGTGTAAAGGGAAAGTGCTGTCCTGGACGGGGGCGCACGTTTTATGGTGGGGTGACCCCCTGTGCGTCCAGCGCTGAATAAACAACCTACCTGACAACTGCCCTGGTTGTGGAGTCAGATTTCCGCACACCACGTTAGGATAGAGAAGCTCAAAGCACTTTTAGAATAATTATTCAGAAACGGCAGTATCCATGTGCTCGTTCAAAGGCAACAGAAACCAGCGCGCTTCAAGGAGGCCTGCAGCTCGCAGACAAGCGGTGGCAGACGCTGGGAGAAGGAACTAAGGGTGGAGAGCACTGAAAATCTGCCTGGAGTACAAGAGGTTTCCAGCAAAGGGCTCTACGGGTGCGGGGGAGCCGGCCTGGGGCTCCAGCACCAAGACCAAGACCAACCCCGCCGCGGCCCAACAAGTACCAGCCAGCAGCTCTCCCCCCTTTTACCGAGAGAACACGAACAGCAACCTGGAGGATGAGCGGGTACTCACAAATGGCAGCTGACACCTCTGTACTGAGCCGAACTGGGAGAAATACTCCTTCCCCTCCTCTGTGGGGAAAACGTACCCCTGGTTATACGCACCCGGTGCCCCCCACGCAACCGCCACACGCTGGCTCAGTCGCCACAGCCTGTGCCGGCCCAGGAGACGGGACCCACCCCAACATTAGCGGGGATGAGGGAGCAGGGCAGACTCACTGCTCGATACTGTCCAGGGAAGCTCAGTCACGAAGAGATCGAAAACCCTCTTAGAACGGCGCCCCACCGCCCGTGTCACGCCGGCCGCTGCCATCTTGGGAGCCGCGGCGGCAAAGGGAGCGGTTGGCCCCACCCCGTCCCGGCAGATGCGC
>JANHFX010010265.1:53410-64851 GCA_027560015.1 Chloroceryle amazona | reverse complement strand
TTTTCACATCCCAGAGACCCCAGTTATCCTTTCTGCATCCCAGTGACCCCAGTTATCCTTTCCACATCCCAGAGATCCCAGTTATCCTTTCCACATCCCAGTGACCCCAGTTATCCTTTCCACATCCCAGAGATCCCAGTTATCCTTTCTGCATCCCAGAGATCCCAGTTATCCTTTCCACATCCCAGTGACCCCAGTTATCCTTTCCACATCCCAGTGACCCCAGTTATCCTTTCCACTGTGGAGTGGGCACATTACAGACACACGACAGGTCCTGGCAGTTTATAATGAAGCCATTCCGACTGCCCTTGGTTTGTGTTGCGGTGATGCCATCAGGGACCATGAGACCCTGCACAAGATAAAAATGAAACAAAATCCCCAGTCTTTCAGATTCGGGGGCTGGCCACCCTGCCTCGGGCCTGCCTCTCTTTCTACTTCCATCCCAAGAAAGCAAATCCAGAAGAATAGAGGGAGAAGGCACCAGATTCCTGAATCTCTCCCCCTGTAAAGTCCAGAGAGTAGAAGCCAAGGCTGGTTCAACTCAGAATGAAAGAAAGGGCCTAAGGTGCTGCAGATCAAATGGAGGGATGGAAATTCTTAATGAATCCCTTCCAAAAATTCACCAGGCACAGGCACTGAGGAAGAACTCAACATTTACCCCTTCCACAAACACACCCCCCCCACGCACACCCCTTGGCACAGTCCTTCAGGCTCTCGTCCTCACTTTCTGCTTTATAAAACCCCAGCGTGGCTCGGTGAGCGGCCGAGCTCCGGTGGGGAAAGGGTATGGTCTATTGTGGATTAAACAAATGCTAAATGATTACAAGCACCATATTGGCTAGGAGAAAAAAAAACCCCAGAAACACAAAAAAAAACCCAACAAAACCAAACCAACAAGCAGGCTGCGGTGAGTTGAGGCTGTCACGGCACCGCTCCTGCTCGGCAAATAAGTTCGAATGCACAATTGGTATTTATTAGATGACATACAACAACTGTCTCATTAAATCAGGGCTTGAGCATGGGCCGGAAGTCTTAATTTAAAGTGTCACCAGCTATTGAAATCAGATGGTTTAGGCAGGAGCAGAGTGAAGAGAACAGGAGGAAAAAAAAAGGCAGGGGGGAGCTAAAGAAGTAGGAAAGCCACCGGTCCTAACCCACCTTTGGAAATGGGTTGCAATTTTTATGCTGATCCGGGCACTGGTTCAAAAAAATATTTGTTCTGCATTTGCTTTCTGGACGTGCACTTTCCAACCCTCCCGTTAATAAACGGTTGGGCACCTTTCGGTGTGTTTTAAATGCAGAGTCGCAAGCAAAGGTTAATGCTGGAGATTGCATTGCAATTGAAAACGCGGCAACCGGTAAATTTGGTTTGTTTAGAGTGGAAATGCTTGAACTGCTGGAGATGGGTGGCGGGTGCAAGAGCGTGGGGAGAAGGAGGTGGGAGATGCTCCCCGTGCCCCTGCTCCTCTCTGGACAAAATTAAATTTCAAAGTTTAATGAGTTGCGAAGGGCGCTGGATTAAAAAGCCTGATCCCCGCGCTGCCAAACCTGAAGCAGGGCGATGAAGAGAGAGAGAGAGTGAAAAAAAAAATCCCACCAAACCCAAAACGTCAGGGAACAGAGCAAGTGAAAAATGTCAGGGCAAATTGCTCTTGACAGTGTTAATATCTGCACCTCATAGCAATAATTACATGTAAATAAATAGTGAAATAGCTCTCAGCTGGAGTCTGTACTCCGAGTGCAGATGCCACTAACAGCCAGCTGGGGACCTTTCGCTCCTTGACTGACGTTTTCCCCCCTTTTCTGCCTTCCCTCCCCCCATTTCATCTATGCCAGAGTTGAGAGAGCAATTGCAGCGACTGCAGATCTGGTCACAGCCCTCCCCCCTTTCTCATGGCACCGTGTTCGCTCCCTCTTTGTACCCCCCATCCCAGCCAGGGGCTGGGGGGGGAACAGTC
This sequence comes from Chloroceryle amazona, assembly GCA_027560015.1. Lineage (NCBI taxonomy): Eukaryota > Metazoa > Chordata > Aves > Coraciiformes > Cerylidae > Chloroceryle > Chloroceryle amazona. The sequence goes on along the minus strand of JANHFX010010265.1, from coordinate 62,893 downwards.
CATTGCTTTTTGCCCCTTGCCAGGGGAAAAAAACAGCTTTGCTGGATTCGCATCTGGCTGTCGTGGGAGTAGAGCTGAGGGGCTGGGAATGGCCTGGCTGACTATCCTTCCATCTCTGTGGGCTCCTAAAAATGTCAGGAGGGCTGGAGCTATCTGTTTCGAGCACTGGGATTATGTTCTTCTTATCACCAAGGTTGTCTATATTTCAAAAGGACACCGAAGAAAACAGGGTTTGGCATCAGGATGCAAAAAGATGCTTCATTTCCACAGGAGATCCATCTCCCACTGCTATCAGTAGCAGCCACAGAGATTTATAAGCCTAAGCCGGTGGCTCCAACCCTTGTCCAAGCACAAAATGTACTTCTACAAACCCAAACAATTCCTTCCAAAGGCATCACTGCAAAACCACTGTGGCCTGAGCAAGGGGAGGGGCAAAAGCCCCCGCACCACTGGCATCGCTGGTGAAGGTGGGCTGGAAACCATCAGAACCATTCCTGGTTTCCTGGGCTGTGGGGTTTGATGGCAGCCTAAGGACTCACGAAGGACATGGAGAGGGTGGGTTTGAATTGACTGTTCGCTGTCACTTGCAGAATGAGCCCTCGAATGAAGGGAGTCAGGGTGAAATATGAAGCAAATGAAGTGGAGCTTCACTCGGTGGAGAGTCAACCTGTGGGACTCCTTGCCACAAGAAGCAGTGGATGCTCAGCTGCGTGGATTGAAGAGGAGGCTGGCTAAGTACTTGGAAGAGAGATCCATGGAGCATTCCCAGACACATGACCTTTTTTTAAGGAAATCTCCTGAGCTGCAAAGAGTGAGAGGCCAGGAGAGCACCCTGTTCTTGATCCTCATGGGGAACTCTGCTTGTGGCCGCTATCGGAGAGGATCCACTGGGCTATGCAGCGCTTGGCCTCAGTTACTCTGATTGTCACCAAGCTCCTGGAAGCTGCAAGGGAAAAAGTCCCATTTTCTCCCGGGCACTTGGCTAATACGGCCAAAGGGCTGTGGGCATCTGAGTGGGGAGGGTGGAAAGGAGAACTCCAAAGGGCTGAAAATAAACCTAAAACTGCACGGCAATGTAGAATTATAAAATAGGAAGCACTTTGCCAGTGAAGGCCTTTTTGGGCTAGTAAAGGACCCTGACAAACTCTCAGGTTCCTACCTGACATTTAAGAAGGATAAAATCTGTGCCTCCATTCTTGGCCTTGGAGATAACAACCTTCCCCGTGGTACCGTGAGGAGCAGCACATCCCAGGATGATGAGATGCTCAGATATGACGATGAAAGTCTTAGATAAAGTTAAGCTCATTATTTTAACCCTATTCTCTTCCACTCGGCCAATTTCTCTCTCTGTGCCCTCAGTTTAGCTTCCAGCCCTACAAATCCAGGTTCAACTGGGAGCCATGGGGCTCTGAGAACCACCTAGCAGACCTGTGGTGCTTAAGCCCCGAACGAAGCTGGCGTGTGCCCGGCCCCGCCGCCGGAAGATGCCAAGATGCCCACGTGACACAGCTCATTAGCCACTCCCTAACGGGCATCACTCCGGGGCCAAACTCCCAGACTAAAGCAAACTAAAAACAAAAAAATCAACGAAACTAAACCTGCCACTGATAGGAAGGAGCTGTTCCTACGGAACCAGCGCCTCGTGGAAAGGAGAAAAGCTTTGAGTGCTTTCCTTTCGGCTAATGAAATGCACAACAACACACCACGCTGCACCGAGCAACAAACACAGCTCCATTATTTGGAAAACAAATATGTTCTTTAGAGCTTCCTGGTTGTCAAACACCTTTTTGTTTAGCTCAACAACTAATCCACTTATCGGAGGATAAAGCTGCCAGTGAATCACCAGTATGATAAAAGCATGCACAAAATTAGCAAAAATTTGCCTATGGCTCCTGCACGTTGAACAAACACCAGCTAAGAGAAAAATGATTCCTTTTTTTTTTTTTTCTCTTTTTTTAATAACTGAGATCCCCAGGAGAGATTCTGTCAGATAGTGGCTTTTATTTTGCTTGCAGTTTTTTTTTTCCTCTCTCTCTCTCTCTCTCTCTCTTCCCATATAACCCAAGCATTGAGGCTGGGAGATGCTGGGAGCTGATATGAGATCCACGGAAATTGGCAGTATTTGAATAAGCAAGAGATGCAGCCGGGGAAAATTTTAATAAGTTGGGGTGGGTTTTTTTAAATAAATAATAAAAAAAAATAAGCCTGGTGCTCAGGCATTGGCTGCTTCCCTAGGACCTCAGCACTGCTGGATGCTTTGCTGCTCCTGAGGTTGTACCACCTAAAGGATGCTGGATTTGGCCTTCCCTGCTCTTCAGCGTGGTTCGTAGCCCTTTGTGATTTTAGCATCTCCACGCTCCCGTGTGGCAGATCCACCCCAACTCTCCCCAGTATGTGGATGAGGAAACCACTGCAGACAAGACTAAATAGTTTACCAGGGCTGGGCAACCAAGTTAGCAGCAGGGGACACGAGTCTCATGATTTCCAGTCCTCTGCTGCCAAAACCACTAAACAACCTGCCCTCTCTTGAGCTCTTCCACAGAAACCTTTGGCAGGACCTTGCAGAGCATTAAGTGGGTAAATGGGATTTACCTGCTCACTGAAACTCGCTCAGCTACGTAAACCTTGGCAATGTCTCCAGGGGGAGATGTTCTGGTGAGATTTCCAGCATTTCTGGACACCGTTATAGACCAATGTGTGGGAAAGTGAACTCCTTAGACTTGAACTCTAGCAAAAGTCTTGTTCCAATAAAGACAGAATAAGCCTCTCCATAGTCTGTCCTGTCACCAGAGAGTGATTTAGATTTTCTGAGGCCTGGCTCAGTTTCTGAAGATCCCTGTCTCTCTACCCTTATCCTATAGAGCATGTAAGTTGACTGAGCCCCCAGTGCAAGTGCATTAAGACAAATTTGGGTGGCGTTCTTGCTTTGTTACCTGGGAGAATCACACCAGTGTGACTATGCTGCCTTCAGGATGACCAAAATGATGCTACCATAGCTGTTACTGGTCATGACCCAACAGAAGCTGACTGACACAGCAGCAGCCAGACCTTGCACCACACAGAGCTCACAAACCTCTGCAGAGCCCACCTCTGAAGAAGGCTCAAGTCAGCTCAGCTGGTGAAGATGCTCCCTTGATCCCAAATCCTTATTTTCCTGGACTGTATCAACCTCAGCTGGACATTTACATCACCGTAGATCAGCAAGAAGATGAGGTTAGTTCAGAACTGCATCATAGCTGGGAGAACCGGGGGCTTTGAAGGGTTCTGGCTGTACTTTCTAAGCATGCATCTTTTATCAGCGAGATGAGTGCTGGAGGTGAAGATCTGCAACTGTTCCAAGCCACGGTCCCATTGCAAGAGCCTGAACAGAGAGGACCTAATGAATTTCAACATTGTCCTTTTTTCCCCCCTAACTTTGCCTAGGCTTGAATGGGACCACGGCACATGACGATGGGAGCATTTAGGGGAGCTGGGAATTAATCAAGAGGCACCCACCTGTCAGGCTGGTATCTGGAACTAAATGGAAACACTTGCTGGTGCTTGACCTCTCGCCCTCCAGACAAGCCTGCAGCTCTTCAGCGGTTTGAGAAACCCTCTCGCAGGGACCGTGGCTCTGAGACCCCAGGTGAAAGAAAGCAAGAGGAGCAGGCAAAGAGAGACACGGGAGCCGGGTTACGAGTGGTGGGGGAAGGAGGCTGTCGCTGGTAGGCTTGCTGGGGGGACTGGCAATCTTCTGGCGTGGCTGGGAGAGTGTAGGTGGAGAGCTGCTGTAACGATGTGGCCGCGACGGGCAAAGCAGCACACAACGGGTTGGCCAAGGGGAAGAGCTGTCTGAAGCTCAGTGCTGTAGGTAAAAGAGGCTGGACAGTACAATACACTGGAGCTCTCTAGAGTCAAATATCCTCATGAATTCATATATCCCCCGGATGAGGTTTGTGTCGGGCGAGCTACATTTGACAGATCCGCGCGTGGCGACCAGCAGGCCAGCACCTTGCGGTGTTAAATCAGCCTTTCTTGTAGCTAACAGAGGCCAAAACTCTGGGCTGATGAGTGTTCAAACAGTGAAACCCAAGGCAAAGCTAACTCTGTGAAACAGCAGAAGGAAGCTCTGCCTGCATGCCAAGGGATTTTGAAATACCAATCTTAAGGTACGGGATTAAGATCTTAATTTGTAAAGAGATGTGAGGCACCTGCTCTTTAAAATGCAGGAAGAGGCTCTAAGCTGATGGAAAATGGCTCAGCTGCTCTGGTAGAGCTGACCTCAGACTCAGATGATGTCACCAGAAAGACATTGCCTTACTTCTGACTTTCAGATTTTCAGTTTTAGGACTTCTGGGGTGTTTGTGTAAATACCCACGAGAAGGGAAAGGACAAAGACATCAGGAACACCAGCCCTCTCCACCTGCCCCGATACAGAAGAGAAGAGAGAACCGTACAGAACAAGAACCGAGCCAACAACGCAAAGGGAACATCCTATCAGAAGTCACTCAGTGCTGAAGTTACTGAGAACCTGAAGTCTTGCCTGTGAGAAACCTGGGGGTTCAGTTCCACTGACAGCCCCTGGATCTACTGGGTATGGACAGAGTTTATACCAGAAACCTGCTGAAGCTGGAACATGGACCATAAAATTCTTTGCAGGAAAGATGCCCCTTTATAGATGGGCATAGAAATGAGGTAGGGAAAAGGGGGTGGACATTCAGGGGAGGTGGACAGAGACTGAGAGCTAAGGGAGCAGCTCCAAGTGAGGGGTTGCTTTGCTTTCTGAGTTATGATGAGCCTGTGATGGGGGCAGGACAGAAGTGGCTGCTAGAGAAACCAAGAGGATGTTTTCTGCAAGTGGTCCCTGCATTTTCTTCTCCATTGCCCCAAGCAGCAATGACTCAAAGCCCCAGGGAGAGCTCAAAGCCTCTGGTACTGTACAGAAATGTGACTGAACCTTCCCTCAGGCTAAAAACCTGGAGCTGTGGATTCTGCAGGGAGCATGGCTTTTATGGAGTCTCTTCTGTAGGGCAGATCGGGAAACAGAGCACGGATCCAGCCAAGGATGCAAAACTGTCTGGGACAAGCTAGCAGCTAAACTGAACACCTTAGGAATACCTGCCCTGTCTGCTGCTGAAACCACCTTGCTCCCTGGGAGAGCAGAAACCACAGTGAAGTCATCAGACTCCAGATAGACTACTGCATCCAGCTCTGGAGCCTCCAACACAAGAGGGACATGGACCTGTTGGAAAGGGGCCAGAGGAGGCCACAAAGATGATACAAGGGCTGGAGCATCTCTGCTGCGAGGCCAGGCTGAGAGAGTTGGGCCTGTTCAGCCTGGAGAAGAGAAGGCTCCAGGGAGACCTTATTGAAACCTCCCAGTACCTGAAGGGGGCTACAAGCTGGGAGGGACTTGTTCCAAGGGCCTGTAGTGACAGGATGAGGGGTGATGGCTTCAAACTGGCAGAGGAGAGATTGAGATGAGAAATTAGGAAGAAGTTCTTCACTCTGAGGGTGGTGAGACCCTGGCACAGGTTGCCCAGGGAAGCTGTGGATGATTTCAAGGCCAGGTTGCATGGGGCTTTGAGCAACCTGGTCTGGTGGGAGGTTTTCCTGCCCAGAGCAGTGGGGTTGGAACTGGATGATCTTGAAGGTCCCTTCCAACCCAACCCATTCTCTGGTTGTATGAAATTCCTTTAGCATCAGTCAGCACTGCAGCCCCTTTTCACTGCAGTACCAGTGACCCCTCCAGCCCTGCTCTCCTGCACCACTGACCTGCTCTCACCTCTGCTGCTCCTTGTCAGGGAGCCCTGTGCTCCCTCAGGAAGCACTTCCCAGGCAGCCTTGGCATCCCCTCCTTCTCACTGCAGCACATGAGTCCCATGACAGGAACTGGTGGCCACCCGGGGTGATCGGGGCATGAAGATGCCGTTAGCAGCACGCACGGCCCAGAGCTGCTGGCCCCACGCTCCTGACAGAGCCGCTGAATCCGGCCCTGGCTTTTCAGGTCGGGGGGACCCCATGTGGCTCCTGATTCGGGGCTGGATTTGTGCTCAGCTACGCACTCGCATCACTCATTAAAGGTTTGCCAGCAGCCTCCAGCAGCTGGTGGAGTCCTACAGGTCCATCCCCAAGCAACACCCTGCTGAGCCAGAGCCGCCGACTGGAAAGTTCATTGGATGGTTGAGGGTTGGTGCCCAACCCCCTCCCCAATACACCCAGGTATTTATTTCCTCCTCAGAGCATCACACAATGCTCTGCTTCACACCACCTCTGCTTCTCCCCTTCTTGCAGTCAGCCCCCCAACTATTTCTTGCTTTTCCCCTCTGGTTCATTCTTTTTTGTTTTTCTTTCTTTTCTTTTCTCATCTTTCCTTTTTTTATTTTTTTTTTTTTAACAAAAATAAATGTTATTTTGTGCCTCCTGAGCCTTGCTGGCTGGGCTCGGCATCTGTATCAGCTGGAGGAGCTTATGAGCCTCGTCTCCTCGGATTTAGACTGAAATTTTGATTTTCTGCCGCGCTCAGATAATGTGGAAATCCTGTTCCCCGATATTTACTGTTTATCAGCGCAGCACAGCGTAGTTCTGGGGGGAAGGGAATCTCTCCCTCCGTGCGTCCCCCCTCGCTCCCCTCCACCCCCCATCCTGCATGCTAATGGAGTTTGACTTCAACAATGGCTTAATTACAGCGAGCGGAGGGGCAGAGGAACTCCCTGGCACAGAGGCTCTGCCTCGCTGGGATGAGCTCCGATGCCTGTCCTCACCACCTGAGCCAGCCCGAGCACAGGGCTGCTCCCTCATCCTGCCAGGGATCACTAAGCCACCAAATCCTCCCTAGGCCCACCCCTAAACCAAGCTTTGTCACCTCAGGTGGACCCCGAGTCCCCTCCAGCTGTAGGAAGTTGAGGATGGGGAAGTGCAAGAGCACGGTGAGCCAAAGCCACATCCGCTCCCCGCCAGCTCCTGCCTGGATTCAGTGATCCTGTCACAGAATCCTTTGGGTTGGAAGAGACCTTTAAGACCACCGAGTCCAACCATTAACCCGGCATCCCCCGAGATTCCTGTGTTAAACCATTAACCCAGAACTGCCAGATACTCGTGTGATCATCAAGTCCAACCATTAACCCAACACTGCAGGCACTTGTGTCTCATGTGTCCAAGCCAGGTTGCCCTCAGCACCACTACGAAGCCACCTCCCTGTCCCTTTTGCATCATGTTTGTCCCAGAGGGAGCCAGTGTGTTTGGGGACCCCCCCTGACAGCCTGGTTGCAAGCACAGTCCCCTTCCAAGGCACGTATCCTGCTCCCCTACGTGCCAAGCCCTGCATCCTCCAGTGAGGATTTAGTGTCACTGAGCCCTTGCAAACTCATTCCTGCAAGCAGCCCGGAGGCGAGAAGGGAACGGGGAGGGGACACACACATCCTTCCCTGCCTAACATGAACTAGGCAAGGAAAATAAAAACAATAATTACAAAATCTGAGGCTCAGCAGCAGGGGAACAGCTCTAAGGACCACTTAAGTGGCCAGTGGTGCATAATGCCTCGCTCTTAATGAGACCTGCTGCCGACGCCTCAAAGGGTTGGTTATTGTCAGATAGTGCACGAGGCTTTCGCGCTCCCCCCAGCCCCTCGTGGGGAGGGCAGGAATTTCCCTCTGGTTGGGATTGAGCTGAATAATGTCCCGGCCACCTGCAAACGCTCTGGGTTTTCTCTGCGACTGCATAATTAGAGTCGGCATCGGGGGAACGCAGCGTGTAGGAAGGAGGGGAAGAAAAATGGGAAAAATAGGGGTTTTTTTTTAGAGAAAGAAGAAGGGAAAAGGATGGAAAGGGAGACAGGAAAGATGATAAAGCTCAGCCAGGCGCTCTCTGCTCGGCTGTTCTCTGTGCAGCTCGGCTGTTGGCTGGCTCTTCTGGTTTAAAGTGACTCCGCTTCTTATGGAAACGGAGAGGCGGTATTAAAAAAAAAAAAAAAAAAGCCACCAAGACACAGAGAGCTTCCTTATCTCATGGAGACAGTTGTCAGGAATCACTTTGACTGAGTCGTTTTGTCTCCATGCTTTTTTTCGCTGTCAAGCAGGCCTCAGGACATGGATCAAAGGAGAGGCGCCGAGCGCTCGCTGAAACTTCTGATCCCTTCTCGGTAGAGACGCGCGAGTGGCAGACAGCTCCAGCTCTCCTCCACATCAAATGGAAGGAGAGAGGAGAGGGAGGAAGAAGGGAAGGGAGAGGGAGAAGAAAAGCTGGGAGACACAGAGAGAGGAGGTTGTGAGGGGCTCTGGATCTCGGGGGAGAGACAGACAAGAGCAGCCTTCGCTTTCCCTCTTCCCCATTCCCTGTCGGGAGCAGCTCCCAACCAGCGTCCCTCCAAAAGGGCAGCTGGAGGGAGGTGTGGGGCACGCAGCAGGGCAGGTATTTCCCCCCAGAATTCCAGGTGAGCTCCCCACAGGGCCTGCCTCAACCCTTTGGTGGGTCCCAGAACAAGCTCTGCACAGAAGCAAGAGTTGTGGTGCGAGCTCCCACCTGCATGGGCCACCCGGGCATCCCCACTTCAGCTCTGGTGGGTGAATTCCTACCCCAAAACAACCCCCTCGGTGTCAGCCTGGCCTCTTTCCCTTCAATCTCTTAAGCCAGTCCCTGTGATTTTCCTATATCTGCTTGGCGAGCAGCTCCCCACCCTCTCCCCTGTGTGGCTGACGATTCCCTTTCAGGTACTTATTCCCTGATATAAGATCCCCCTCATCTCCAAACTGGATAGGCTTAAGGGCTGACTCCAGCTTACTGCGGCGAGCTAAGACCCTCTGCACCTTTGATCACTTTACTCCTCGCACACCCCAGACCCCGGCGAGGATTTCTGATCTTCAGCCCCCGCTGTAAATTGATCTGGTGCACGGCTGTCTGACGGGAGGCGAGAAGCAGCAGCTCGCAGCAGGAGGACTTCGCTGCACCCAGAGCCACCGTCCCTCGCGTCCACCACCGCGTGAGGGGGAACCCGCTGATGTGGCAGGCACTCCACAGCCTCAGAGCCCCCCAGGATTCATCTGCTGCAGACACAGCTCTATCTCCTCTCCTCTGAGCTCCCCACATGTTACAGAAGTCCCCACGCAGCCCGGTAACCCCAAACTGGTAAAGCATGTATTGCACAGCCACGTACTGCTCCCTGCTCCACTCGTGGTGGGTGGATCAGGAGAGCTGGTGAGAGGAACGTGCTGCGAGCTCATGTGATCCCCAAACTGCCCTTGCTGTCTCGCACAAAAGGCCAGCACAGCTTCCCTGTAGGGTGCATCTCCCCTGTAAGCTGCTCTTGATGATTTGGGACCTAACAGCTCTTCTGAGCAGCCCCCAAGGATGCTCCAGAGATGGACACGGCTCCCAGAGACACAGAACTGTTTTGGTTGGAAGAGACCTTCAAGATCACTAAGTCCAACCATTAACCCAGCACTGCCAGGGCACCACTGACCCCTGGCCCTCAGCACCACAGCTCCACGGGGGGCTCTGAAACCCCTC
>JANHFX010010265.1:24506-39735 GCA_027560015.1 Chloroceryle amazona | reverse complement strand
GAGCCTGGCCCAGGCTGCCCAGAGAGGTTGTGGAGTCTCCTGCTCTGGAGACTTTCAAGCCCCCCCTGGCTCTGTTCCTGTGTGGGCTGCCCTGGGTGACCCTGCTCTGGCAGGGGGGTTGGACTCGATGAGCTTCAGAGCTCCCTTCCAACCCCCACCAGTCTATGATTCTGTGATTCTATTCTATGATTCTATGAATGCTAACTGCCATGGCTGGACTATCACCAGAGAAAGAAAGTCAGTTCTTAATTATGCTACAGGCTCCTTCTGTGACTTGAGGAAAGACATTGCTTTTCTGATTTGAAGTCAATAGAAGCATTGCTGCATTCAACAAATTTTGGTCCTTATACAACCCACACATCAGACCACCACCTCAAAATTGAGGCTCAACCTCCCCATTTTCTTACATTTTAGTTTATTTCCAGAACCAGCCAGCTGAGACAGCGGCTCTTTAACTGCCATTTGGCACCACATCAGCGCAGCAAGATCTCAGCCTTGGCTGAAGCATCGTAGTAAAGCAAATAATAAACCACAAGAACGGTAAACACGCGTGCGCCAACGGAGATTCACAACTACACCGCTTCAACGTAGTGCTTCCTAACAGAGCCTGGCTGGAGAACCCAGCCACAAACACACTGAAACCTTCCACAAAGAAATTTGATAGGATTTATCTTCCCGTGCAGAGGAAGGGACATTTCATGGCCCAAACAGGTTGATTCTGCCCCTTATTTATAACCCTATAGTAAAAAAAATGAAGCTACATTCCAGCTAATGACGTTAGCAATTCTTTCCCTTCCCCCGCCTGAAAGGTGGCTCAGGACTTTATGCTTATAAATCATTTTATTGGTAGTTAAAATATAGAGGCTAGAGCATCTAACCGTAATGCGAGGCGCACTTCAAAGGGAACCTGCTTTCATTTCACAACAGTTAAGGTTTTATCAGCCACTAAAGATTCCCCCTGCCAGAGGATCCTGTTACACCATGTTAAGCCTGGGGTGAAGGCTACGGCTGCTAAAACCAGACTGGTGGGAAGAAGAGGAGGAAGAGGAGGAAGTTTTGAAGCTGCTGGTCTGCCTGTGGAGATGGTGTTCTGGGGCTGGGTCGCACAACTAGAGTTTTATGCTGGGACAAAAAGAGGCAGCACTTGGCAAAGGGCTGTGTGAAGAACCCAAGAGCCAAAAAATACAGCACGTCAGAAAGCTGTTTTTCCTTAAGAAGACACATTTTTCGTGATGATCTGTCTGTGCACAGCAAAGAGATCCTGCACTCTGTAAAACGTGCTGCTTTCCGAGGGTAGGAAAGTGTAACACAGGCCACTGAAGATAACCCTTTGTACCCCCTAAAGACAGCTGGGGCTTTGTCCCTGTCAATCATCTTCCAAAAGGGTATTAAGTAGATAGGAGATGTGTTAAAGAAACGGCTCAGCCCTGCTGAGGGGAAGCAGGGAGATCCAGAAATGCCCTCGTGGAAAATAACCGGAAAGACAATCTCCAGCCAGGCTCTTCATTGTTCCAGTCATACCCAGGGTCCAGGTAAGACCAGAGTCCCTCACTGTACCCCGTGCACCTTGCGAGTCTGCTGCTTGAAGGATCCTGAACGTTCGATGTCCACCACAAGACATCGCTCAACCCTCTCCTTACCTTCACCGTCCCCTTGGCCGATGAGAGTGGGCAGCCCAGCGAGGCTGGGAAACCTCTCCAATTCATCACTGTCTGCTCGCAGAACCAGCTGATTCCAGAAGAGCCCATCCTCCCGGCCAGATTGGGTTTGGGGCAAAGGTTAGCACTGGTTCTTATTTAACCTGAACGCCTGCACCCAACCCTGCCAACGGCCGGCTCGAGATGTCCCAGCCACTTGTTCTCAACCAGCAGAGCAGGGCTGCAGAGACAGCTGCCTGCCAGGATGGGGCTGGACTGAATTATCCCCGCAGCCGCTGAGATATGGGTCAGCTCCCACAATTTGTCAGACAAGGAGAGGAAAGGAAGGTCAAAAAGAGCCTCCTGTGGGAAAGAAAGCCTGTTGTGTTCCTGCTCAGCCTAATCAGGACTTGATGTTGGAGAAAGATAGATGGGATAAATGAGCTCATAAATGGAAACAGGGATGGAAAAGCCAAGTCGTGCCTTTGCTCTCCAGCGGAATGGAAGAGGTGCAACATCTGCTTGCTTTAGCAGGCCCAAGAGGTTGCAGAAATCAGGTGGGATAGAATCACGTGGCCATTTATGGCCCAAGCACACCAAAAAAATTCCACCAAAGTCAGATGAGGTGCCTCCCAAGATTGCATAGAGGCAGCTCTGCCAGATCTGGTCCTCTCCAGGTTCTCCTCTGAGCCCGAGCAGCTCCCTGCAGTGCCCTGCCTTGTCCATACTCATAGTGGCTGCTGCAAACCCCAAGCTTCCCAGGAGGCTGATGCAGAAGGGGATCTCTTAGAGGGCAATTCATCTAAGGCTGATGGTCTTAGAAGGGAATTCAAGCAGCAACAGCGATGAGAGACCAGGGACAGTCATTGCCCCATCCAAATGTCTTCTTTTGGATGGTGCTGAGAGTCAGCCCTCCCAGGCTGGAAAGGGTTGAGCTGGTACAGGGAGACGGGATCCTCCGAGTCCAGTGACGATTACGCCTCCTCTGCCAGGGGCTGGGGAGTGCAAAAACCAGTCATCAGAGACATACAAGCATCGCCGAGACTACTGAGATAACTCTTTCTGGAACAAGAAAAAAAAGCCCACGAGAGCACACAGATTTTTATCTGCGTGTGCCGGGATGCGGCTGTACCCGGGGCAACTTCAGCCCGGCACCTAAACCACCAAGCCTCTGTCACTTGGGGGTGATAAAATATTAAAGGTTAGTGGAGCAGAACAAATGACTCTTCACAAATGAGATTAGCCAAAGAACTGAGCCTGTATTTCTCTTGGCATATCCCCCTTCCTGAAGGTGTTGGCTGTTTATAACCATCTAGTGAAGAACTGCAACACTTTGGGGTATGTGGATATTTTGTAAACCACTTCTGTATATATACAGAAACAAACTGTTGTCAATGAGTGGAAGATTTGGTTGTGGCATTGATTATTCTTGTGATATTCTTTCTAATCTTTGAAATAATCATGTCACACAAGCACTTCCTCACCCAACGGGTCATCTCTACCTTTAAACCATCATCGCGGTGTCAACGCTTCACAACTGCTAATGGATTTCATACTCCAGAGGGGAAGCAGGAGGCAGGAGAAATGGGAGATAGATCTGTCCACTTCTACACTGAGACATCCTATACCCAGGTTGGAACTGGTGGCTTCCCGGCTCCAAGCCCAACCCTGCCTAGTGAGGCAGCTTTACTGCTTACTGTAAGTTAATAATATTTACAAAGAAATCAGAAATACTCTCACTGAACAGAACAGCTGTTGGATACTGAAAGGCTGCTTGCAAATGTTGTGTTTTCCAGCTCTACATTTACCACACTGTGCTTCTCGGTGATTATTTCAGTTGTCAGAGAAAATTCTGTTAAAATAAAATTAAAAAAAATATATATACACATAAAATGAAACCTGTTTTACTTCTCTGTTTGTCTCTTGATAAGCCCTGTGTCTGAGGATGACTGGGACTTGGGGAAGCTGAAAGATGTTAGGATGAGGTCACTGCTGTCAGAAAGCAGCTGCAAGGTAGTGTATTTTATGAAGTGCTTTCTCTCCACTTGAACACTTGCTTCTTAGACACCAAGCCTTAATGGTGTTAGAGTTGCATTTAAACGTTTTGGAACAGGCTTTGATGTTCACACCTCACGGAGGTGAAGGAGATGTGGGAGAGGAGATTTCCAGCTGCTATTGTTTGGCTAGAGCTAGGCTGAGCTTTACCAGCAAATCAGCGGCGCATCGGTTCCCACTATCAAGATTTTCCTCGCAACAGAAAAAGCTCTGAGCTTTTAAAACCAGCTTAAGCGCAATGGGAAGCGGCTCAAAGATTAAAACACCCTGGCAACCCCTCCTCCTGATGATTATAAACATTTGCCATTCTTGACCAGAGACAATCTATAGTGTCCCGGTGAACAGGAGGCCTCCCTAACGGGGGAGGTTGAGAACGGGGAGAGCCACGGGTGCTGGGTGCTCAAGGACTCGCTCGCTTTACTGGGCGCACAGTGGGCGCTACCTCTGCTCGAGTCAGGATCAGCACAGGGCACACGGGCAAAGCGTATGAGAAATATTTCAGTCCACACCCTCTTTGGACTGGAAATTTTGTGATAAAGGCTCTTCTCATAAAACCTCTGGGAGGCCTTGTTTGTTTTGAATACAATGGGACAGACACTGCGCTGCGATAAATCAGTGCAACTTCACTGACTTCCATTTAGACCAGCTGAGAGCGCAGTGTTAGACACAACCGCCTCACCCAAGGCACTGGGATCTCGTTCATTGCTTTGGCCTCTGGGCCCTCTGTCCTTTGTAAGAAAAATCAAATCAGCACCACATTGTTTAGGGGATCCCTTCCGCTAGCTCGCGACCGCGAGGCCGGCAGTTCTGCTCCCGGGTCCAAAGCGGACCGAGAAAGAACAGCAGAGGGCAAACAGTCAAAAAAAAAAGTCAGTTCCAGGTTTTGCATCTCAACACGAAAATCCACCATTTAATCTAAAAATCATGTTTTCCTGAACTGAACGGATTCCTCCATCTGCAAGTTCAAAGGAGCACTTTCCGAGAGAAATTTCTCCATTTGTTTCACACGGATTTGTGCCCCACGCGAGCACAACAAGCCAGTTGTACCAAATAACGCTCCGAGTCCTGACGTTTATATTCATTCCAACCACTGTTTTGCCAGAAGGACCACAGGATTAGGCTTATCATTTTCATCTCCAGTCAAGTATAATATACTTAATGAACTAGTGCTGACTCTCTCCAGCGAGATGCCCTCAGGCTGACATAGCTGGGACTATGTCCCCTGTCAGTGGGACATTTCCAAGGGGGCTGGTTGTTGTAAATCTACTACAAATACCAAAAGTGCTGATGCTTTTCTGAGTCAACCCTTAGATACGGACAATAGGACGTGCTTGCAATTTTAAAGGTCGTCTCTGGCTTTGCCAAAGTTCAGGTGGAAAAAGATTTTGTGGATTTTTTTTTTTGCCTGTGACTAGTAGGTGGACTGAGGACTAATTTGGAGCCTGTTGGCTTAGAGGGTTATTTTCTTCAGTCCAATTGCATTTCTGTTTCTAATTCGGGCTGAAGAGATGCGCGAGAACAGCAGCAACGCCGCGAGACACCGAGCGCCGATTCACTAAGCAAGCAGAAAGCAACGTTACAAGACCCCTCTCTCTCTTTACCACCACCCTTCTGCAGCGAGAGCTCCGTGAGACACGAGGAGGAAGCATCTGGACCCTCCTCACCATCTCAGCTGCTTTCAGTCCTCACTGGCTTTACCTCCCAGACCTGCTTCTTTAAAGCTGGCTGGAACGAGGCGCTACCCTCATCCCGACCTCTCCGGGGAGCTGGATGCCGCTTGGCATCCTCCCGCCGGTCTCCCGACGTGCCTGGGCACACGCAGAGGCACCGCGGTTCTCACGGAGCGGCTGCCGCGGTGCCAGGGGCCGTTCTCGCCGTGGGTCCGTCTATCTGGAGGCTCCGGTGGGCGAGAGCGCGGCTGGCCCCGTGCCGTGGAAAAGCAGCGTGCCAAAGGCAGCCTCTGCCAACCGGAGCCCCAACCGCCGGCTCCTCTGCACGGCCCCGGCTGCTGCCAAAAACATGGGGCAGCTGTTGTGTCATAACCTCATCACAGGCCTCTTCACAAGAAATGTAAACTAGTCGGACCCTCAGGAAGAAAGAAAACATTCTCAGCTGACCTTTAAGGGAGAGAGATTGCCTCAGAAGAGCCAGTTTGGACCCATCTCAAAAGAGTTTGGGAAGCAAAACACCAAGCAAACAGCACTGGGCTCCAGCAGCTTTTGCAGGACTCCAGTTAATGCGCAAGAGCTGGGGGAGACCTGCTTCCCACCCTATCGTCCCTCCATGGAACACCTTCAGCTTCAGAAAGCACCAGCTCTAGGAACAGGCCAGACCTTTGAGCACTGGGATCCCCACTAGCACACCCCAGAGATATTTGTAAAGGTCTTGAGAAATCCAGGTCTTTTCTGGAACCCAGACTGCAGAGTACTGCTGGGAAACGGTGGGTTTCGGCTCCTTTGCACTGAGAACACAATTACTTTGTGAAAAATTTCGAGCCAAATTGAATGGAATTTATTTTCTGGTGCTCCATTTGGCAGCACGAGCTGGAATACGGCTGTTTGTTTACTACAGTTTGAAAGTGTCTCATAAAATACATATTATGTGAGTAGCCTCAAAAATGCACCGAGATTTCAGAGACAGAATTGCTCTGAGCTTTTTTTTTTTTATTAAACGAAACATCCATTTTCTCCCAGGCAGAAATCACAATGGTATCCATCATAAAAATGATCAATAAAGCACTGGGTTGCGACTCCTGCTGTCTGGTTTAATTTTGTTATTGAAATCACAGTTTCTCAGTGCATGGAATTTCCTGGGGATTAATAACAGGCATCAGCATCACGACGCGCCCACCCTTTCGTGCTTCTTATTTCTTTCCAGCAAGAACCCACTGCCCAGACCAGAGGAACTGGGCTGAAAGGCCTCGCTAGTGGTTTATGTGCTTGCACCCAGCTGCCTGGGGGATGACCTCCGTGAACCAGCCGCTGGCGATGCCGAGAAGAAAAAGCTGCCAGCTACGGGTATTTTTGAGGGGGGGGGGGAATAATTTTGGTAGCTTTCTGGGAAAGGGTTTTTTGAGAGAATCCTTTGGAGCCTGATTCATTAGAGAGTTGGGAAAAATGGAGCTGGGCTGCTTGCATGGGAATCTATTCATCAAATCTATTTGTGAAAAGCATTTTCAGGGCACGTATTTCTAAGGCCTTGGGACCATTTGGGTTATGTGCTGCTTTGGGTCACCTGCTGGGGTTTTTTTTCTATGGGTATTGTTCAAGTAAAAGACAAAAATAAGCACTGAGATTTGTTTGTTGGCAACCGGCCTTAAAAATACACCACAAACACGGCCAGAAATGGGATTGTTGAGGAGAAGGATTTGTTTCAGCTCCCTAGATCGATGACTGATGTACCTGGTGGCTCTTCTGACGTGAGCATCACTTTGAGAAGTCATTTCTACACCTGGATGAGAATTTGAGAAGCCATTTCTACAAAATTTCCTGACAAAAACTATTTTCCTATTGAAAACCACTGACCGCTTGTGAGAAAAGGGTTCTTCTGAAAAACAGCCCTTCCCTAGAAGAAAAAATGAGATGGCCACAGAGAAAAAATTCGTAATTATCACAGAATCCTGGTTAGGTGGTTTTTTTTTCTGTATAAAACCTCTGACATCACCATTTAGATAATTGCCAAAAATGGTGTAAAACCCCAAACCACATTCAAGATCCAAATCCAAGCTGCCATTAAATGAACTAAGTGAAATTGCTTAGCTGTTAAGACTTAATTTTTAAATCCCTGAATGCTTGGCAGCCGACAGCTCGTTTTCTGGAAGGGTGGAAACGGGAGCTTGCAGATGGGCAAGAATTTGTCGAGTCCTGGACAATTAGCGTGGACGCATGAGTCAAGACATTGCCTTGCACAAAAACAACTCAGTGGGAATTTCCACCGGTGGCCTCGTTGGGCAGGGGTTTGGCACCGTAATCCTGATCCTTCCGGAAATCCATGGCAGTCTACTCCCTGGCTGTGCTCGATTTGGGATTAACCTTTTACTGGCTGTACCTTTGGGCGCGTTGAAGTCGGAAGGCCGGAATCTCGCGTCTCAAACCCGCAAACGCTGCGGGGACCTTGTAAAAATATTGCTCGCCCTCCCGGGATCTTCCTAGCAGATGAGAAATCGGAGCTTGGAACCCCTGCCCGCCACCACCCCCTCTTGTTGTGCAGCTTGTGGATTTTATTAGCTGTCAACGTGTCAAACTTCCACTTAGGCCGACAGCTGCGTGATCGGCCAGACTCTGAGGCTTGCCAATCAAGTTTAACAGAGCTGTCAGCTTTTCGCATGGAAGAGAGCAAGGTACAGGAATGTTCAGGTATCAGAGGGAATGAATGAGGCTTAGGGAAGTTCACCTTTCACCAGGTGAGGAAGAGAAAGAAGCACAGAGATCGACAGGCCGGCTGAGTTTTGTTCAGTGCTTGTAGAGCAATTATCAGACTGGGATTCTAGTGCGTTGCGTGGGTACCACGCAGTAAGAAAGCCCGAGAGCAACACCCGAGCTGTGTTTCAGAGGCTTGGGAGTGATCTGGTGTTTGTCCAGCCATGGCTGCGCAGCAAACCAGTGGCACTGAGATCCAGAAGATGGATGAAGCAGTGAAGGTTGCTCGTGAGTCAGTTTGGTGACTGTGGGTCACAAAATACCATCCATTCATCTGCCTCCCATTTTACGTGTTAAGGTGATAAGTTTTGGGGGACAAGATAGATGGGTAGATGTTGGCATGGCCCTTAACATTTAACATTAATGGGGATCTTAGGAATGTTTCCAAATCTCTGCAGGGTGGGTGTTGAGTAGAAGGGGCCAGGCTTTGGTCAGTGGTGCCCTGGGACAGGACAAGAGGCAATGGTCACAAGATCAAATACGGGAAGTTCCACCTCAACAGGAGGAGAAACTTCTTCCCTGTGAGGGTGACAGAGCCTGGCCCAGGCTGCCCAGAGAGGCTGTGGAGTCTCCTGCTCTGGAGAGATTCCAACCCCACCTGGATCTCTTCCTGTGTGGGCTGCCCTGGGTGACCCTGCTCTGGCAGGGGGGTTGGACTCGATGATCCCCAGAGCTCCCTTCCAGCCTCCACCACTCTGTGATTCTATGAACACCCACAAACCTTGATCTCAGCTGGCCCTACTGACATTACAGGCACCTTTCATCCAAAGCACATCTCTTGACTCAGTTGAGACAGAAGTAAGACTACAAGGTGGCAGAAGATCCCCTGCTGGATGGCTACATGTGTGGACATGTGTGTGGCTTTTTTTTTTTTTTAATTTCTCCACAAGAACTTGATTGACTAATGTTTGTAGATCCCGAGAGCCAGTAAAAGATCTGCTCTGATATCCAGAAAATTTTACAAGGGGCGGCAGGCTTAAAAGTGGTGGGAAGAAGCTGACTCTGCCAGGATGTCGGAATGAGAAAGCCATCAGGAATGTGCCTCGGAGAACAGCTGCTCGTAGAGCCCTGGCAGGAACCTCCACGCAAGCTGCCTGGGAGCAAGTAGGGGGATTCGGAGATCACAGCTTGAGACGAGGGAAAGATTCTCGTTATTTATTTATTTAGCTTCCCCTTTCTCTGCTTTCACCTCCCTGCTTTCTCCCAGCCTTGTGGCGGTGAGGTCAGAGCACCTTGGAAAAGAGAACCTGCTTCTTGTTTTCACACTGCTGGGCACTTCAGGGCTTTTCCCATCCTCGACAGCACATCCTCATCACGGCCCATGCAACGCAGGTTTCCTTCACCCTACAGAAAGGTGGTACCTAAACTGCTCTCCCTTGAAACTCCTTTTTTTTGGAGTCTGTTCACCACAGAAATATCGATTTTTATTCCCCCCCTTAACATCTTACGTTCACCTACACGAGTAAGAACAATTAGAAACAGAATATGCAAAACAAAACTGGGGGAATTCACGCGTTCCAACTTTTGGTAGCTTAGTCACCTTAATTAGTTACTTTCCCAAGCTCCATCTACCTACGAACCCACGTGGCTAGCAAATGAACATCCTGACGAGGTGATTTGCTCAAAATGGAAACTAGAAGCAGTTGAAGGTTTGCTGGATTTCCTATTTGCAGCCTCCACAGCCACATCTTGAGGGCTGGCGGACTCAGGCAAACCCAGTACATCTCCAGAGAGAACTGGAGGGAGGAGAGAGGGCACCCACTGCAGTGCTGGGACTGGCTTAAGGCTTCTCAGGGAAAGAGGGTAATGGGAAAAGGCTTTAACCAGTGACAGTCTCAGGTGTGGGGGGAAATGTCTGTTCCCAGAGAGCTGAGGGAAAAAAGCAAAAACTTTTGGCAGTTTTGGCTTCTGAGCGAGCACATCGAGCTCATTATCCGCAGAACCGCCGAACAAAACAGAAAGCCTGTTTTGTTTTGGCCAGAGCTGGCTAACTGAGTGACTGTTTGCTCGTCCCCAGCCTGGAGTTCTCTTTCCCTCCTCTCTCAGGGAGCCCACCATTCACCTCTCGGCTGCGTGCACAGAGCCCAGCGCTCAGCTTGAAACCCAATCGCGCCGGCCACACGGAGGACGGACTGCTGGGGTCTCCATTTCACTTCTTTAACCCAGCACAATCCCCAATCCCTCCCCCCTTTCCTTCCCTTTCCCCAAGGGACTCTATTATACCCCCCGATCTGTTCACACTCCTTATCCCTCTGCGTGTTTGCACACACTGCTGACCCAGCCTTTATCTGGAAGACATAAGGGTCTCTGTGTGGAGTTCCCACAAGGGCTATTAATCGTGTAGATGTCAGAGTCCCCCAGCTCCAAACCCTCCCTTCCTGCTCCTCCCCTCTTCTTCCCTCCCCCCGCCCTTTTTGTGCTCTCTGGAGATTGAGGGGAAAAAAAAAAAGAAAAAAAAAAAGTTTTATGAAAATTCACACAGAGAACTTGCAAACTTTGCAAAATCTGATCCGCTCCCCTGGGCAAGGTTGCTAAACGGTGTGATTTCTGCTAAAACACCAAATACAAACATACACACACTGCTTCCTTCTAGGCAAATGGAGGAATTTCCTTCAACAGAAAACAGAGCTGAACGCTTTGCCAAGTTAGGGAAAGTTTGGCTCCTGGTCCCAACCTGGATGGAAACCCCTCCAGCTGGTACCTCTGCAATGGGCCAAATCCAAACGGCATCTCTGCAAATCCATGGGAACGTGGGAATCTGCAGAACCAGATTTAAGTCTCAAATCCTTGTGGATGTGGCTCCAGAGAAGTGGTGGGACCACGTTATTACCACTTCACAACAGCCTTATCCCCAGCACTGCCACCTCCTGCCCCAAGGTCAACGAGAAGCTGTGCCACCAGCCTGACTCGCCACGCACTGGCTCTAGTCCTTACCTGAACTCGAGCCTCGGTGAGCTTGGTTCTCTGAGCCAGCTCCTCTCGTGTGTAGATGTCTGGGTAGTGAGTTCTCTCAAAGGCCTTCTCCAGCTCCTCCAGCTGCTCAGCGGTGAACGTGGTTCGACTGCGGCGCTGCTTGCGCTTCAGGGGCAGGTCTGGTTCGGACTCGACGTCAGAGCCTTCGTCCAGCCTGTTACCTGGGGTGGGAAAAGAGGGAGATGAAGGCAAAGGAGAAAGGCTGTTGGAAGAGTTAAGCAGCCCAGCAAAGTAAGCTCAGATCTACTGTGAGGGTGTCCATCGAAACAAACGCTCTGTGCTTGTACAACACACCTACTGCTTTGCTACTATTTCTGGACTTTCCAGGTACCATTCATTGTCCCCACATTGTAAAAAGCCCACCTATCAAATTCAGAACTCTCTGCGGGAAAAGGACAGCTCCACATCCACTACTGAAGTTGTTACAGGGAAAGGTCAGCCAGTTGCTGACTTATTTCAAGAAATTACCATTTTTTTTTCATTAGAAATGACTGCGTTCAGAGTTCCCCAGTTTACACTGCCTACAAAAATTCAATACACGGTGCTTTGATCTGTGCAGCCTCATTTCTTCTTGTCTTTTGTGGAGTATTAGTGCTTGAGATTCAGATTTAAAAAAAAAATAACACCTCAGGAAATAATAATCAAATAATAATAATTAAAAAAAAAGAAGTATTAGAATTTTTACAGCTGGGAAAAACCTTTCCAACTCCACTTCACCTCTGGGTTGCGCTGCCCACAGGACACAGCTCCTCTTTTCTTAACTTCCCAGATGGCAGCAGGAGGTTTGGACAAGGCCAGACTCCCACAGCATTATTATGCCATGAAAGTCCTTTACCAAGGTCTAAGTGGTCACCTACTTCCTCCACCTTCACTTGCCCTTGACTTCTGCCCTTCTCTTCTCCCCATCTTGAGCCCAGCACCACATCTATCGCCTCCCGGGGACCTTATCAAACCCAAAGAAGTACAGTTGGGACACGTAAGCTCAGTTTTTCTTGGCTTCTTTTGTCTGGAGATAGAGCAGAAGGCTCTGCACTGATATTTGCCAAGTGCACAGTCAGACCCTGTGGATTTTAGAGGGGACACAGCTAGAGGAGCATTAGTGGTGGCTCCAGTGGTCACCAGAGGCCTCTCCTGGAGCACAGCGAAGGGTTCAAAGATGTGCAGGTTCCTGGCTCCCTGCAGATGTTGATGTATGGAGGAGCTCAGCCAGGCCAAAACTTTATCTCTGCCTTTGGGACAGTGAAAAATGTGCCACTGGTTTATGGCAGCAGAGGAGGAAGAATATGATATATGAAACCTCTCCGATCTGGCCTCTGCCACCTTTTCCTTCTCTCTCTTGAAAACAAGAGACTCATTAAACGTACGCTCATTTTTCCCCCCCTACCAAGCTCAGCTGCTGCCAGAAGACAGGTTATTCTGAAGAATAACCACACATAAAGACTGGGGCAGGATCTGCTTCAACAGAGAACTGGTTTTTACTTTTTGAGGAAACCTTTGCTAATTTAGGATTAAAGCAGGACATACATCTGCTTATCTTGACAACAAAGTTGCCTAAAGTTACCAACAGGGGTTTTTTTTCAGTCCTCTCTTTTTGTTCAGCTCCTATACTATCATCATCCAAAAATCTGCCTTTTTCTTTTCAGTTCTGGGAACAGCAGCTGTGATTTCCCCAACAGCTGCTCGAGAGTGGTGGTGGTTTGAGGAGTAGGAGGCAAATATTCCAACGGAGCTCACTTGTTTATACCAAGCTCACCGCAAAATGCCACGGCGTTCAGCTCGCCGCGCTACAAAAATGCTTTTATGTCTTTGGGGCTTCACGGGGAGGACGTGGTGTCAAAACTCAGTTGTGCTGGAGTCAGAGAAACTGCTGGAGGGGAGGGGGTGGGCCTGTTCTGGGGGCAACCACGGCACCATAAGGGGTCTTCCCTTCTAGCTCTGGCTTATCAATACACAAGGTCTTTACACGCGTTTATCTTTTTAAACCAAGAACCATTTTATCTCACACAGTGAGAACTTCACTGTTGGCTTCAGAGAAGCAGCATCTGTCCCGTACTTTAAAGACAGGTTCCAGGCACACAGCAGAAATTTGTTCCTAAACTAGCTTTTTGGTTATGTCCAATCTCAGGGGAGTTCTAGACTCCCGAGTGGCGTAAAAGGAACATCTGTCCTTGCGAATAACAGCCCTCCAGATGTGGGCCCTGGATGAGCTGGGGCAAGTAGAAGCACATCTGGACCTTGGAGTACCGTGCTGCGTAAAAGCACATCTGGAAACCTATAGAATACGGTAAATTTCTTTCAATTAATCACTTAATTCACTATTACTGGTTTAATTAGTTAGTATCGTTTCTGAAAACACCTGATATGAACACAAATAAAGATGGGAGTGTGTTTCAGTCCAGGAGGTGAGGAAGGGGAAGGAAAAAACTAAGTGAAATGTGATTTAATTCTGCAGCTGAGCATATTTCTCTCTAGTAAATTCACATTTCCATACAGTTAGGATGCTCACTTAGGAGCAACTTTCAGCCTGGGAGCTCTTCAGCACAGGAATTGTCACTTCACAGAATCACAGAATGTTCGGGGTTGGAAGGGACATCCGAAGATCATCGAGTCCAACCCCAACAAAGCCCCAACTCGCTCAGCAAGTACTCTGGTAACAGCAAGGGCAAAATGACTTCTTAAAGATAGAACTCTTCTCTTGCTAGCAATGCTCTAAGATCTCATCCACTTGCTTGGTCCAACTGCTTTCATGGGACACAGCAAACCTGGCATGGAGGATCTGCCCAAGTGAGGGGAAAAAAGTCTAGAAAAGGATCTGTTTCATCTCCCACACCTTGTTTTCCTCGCTTTATTCTTTGCTGCAAAAGCCTGGAAGTGAAAACAGCCCAATTTTCTTCAATAGCTTTATGCTTCCAATCGAGGATCCCTGATTTGGCCACAGAGTTTTGGGAGAGGAAGAGCGATTGTCATGAGGAACGACCTGTGCTGTTCAGAGCAGCACTGGTGCCTGTGCTGGTCACCACGTTGGCTACAGGGTTAACAGAGCAGAGAGCCAAACCTTGCCACAGAAACCGACCTGACACTTTCTCTCCACAAATCCGCAAACAGCTCCCGACTGGCATTATCTCCGTTTCACAACCGTGGCAGGGATGGTGGAAGTCACCCACCTACGGTCACCCTGTGAGTCAGGAGCAAAGCTGGGAAAAGAAGCTGCAGCTCCTTATGCCAAGTCCGAGGCTCCAACAACACGACTACAAAGATGAAACCGAGAGAGCAAGAAAAATCCCAGGGTATGTCTGGAACCAGCTGGTCTTAGTACGATGCAGCTGCTGCTGTCAGGCAGAGATTCATTAAATAACACAGAAAGTCCTGCAGCTGAGCTGGGCTGCAGCACCAGGCTGCTGTCTCCCACATCCCCTGTTAGCAGGAGTCAGTCTCCCTTACCTGCCTGAGATACAACTCAAAGATCTAACTAAGGATCTCCATTCCTAAACAGCTGGGATCTGCTGGACAAACCATTGCCGTGACCTCCGCAAAGTTTCTGCCCAATGAGAAGTTTTACAAAGCCCTGGGAGTAACTTGAGGAGAAACCCTCGCTGGGCAAAGCCAGGGGGGATTCAGCCAAAACCCAAACGCTTCATTTTTTTGCCCCCTATCCCTGTGTGAAAAGTGGATCTGCAGCAGTGCCAGCAGCTCGAGCAGGGGGTGAATCCAAGTTTGCAGCCTCCAGCACAACAGGGTTTAGAAATTGGTTATTTCTATTGCCTTAGCAATAACCATTAGCAGGCGCTGGTGCTGTTTTACACTTCCTCAGCACGGACAGCACCGAACGCCCTGTAAATACAAAGGTGGAGAAGCATCTAGCAGCAGCTTCTTCTGAGGCTTGCCAGTCGCTGCTGCAGGATGGGACACAGCTAGCTCCCCTAAGAGAGCACACTGGGTAAAGATTGCTAGAGAACAGAATGGAGAGGTGAAGGGAGGGAGGGAGAAATCTCATGGCAGGGCAAGTCAGAGAAAAGGGAAGAGTCAGAGAAGAGGGGAAAAAAGTCATCAGAGAAGAGGGGAAAAAATAAGAGAGAAGAAGAGAAGAGAAGAGAAGAGAAGAGAAGAGAAGAGAAGAGAAGAGAAGAGAAGAGAAGAGAAGAGAAG
>JANHFX010010265.1:0-24406 GCA_027560015.1 Chloroceryle amazona | reverse complement strand
AGAGAAGAGAAGAGAAGAGAAGAGAAGAGAAGAGAAGAGAAGAGAAGAGAAGAGAAGAGAAGAGAAGAGGAGAAGAAGAGGGAAAAAAGTCAGAGAAGAGAAAAGGGAAAAAAAGTCAGAGAAGAGAAAGGGGAAAAGAATCAGAAAAAAGGGAAAATAAGTCAGAGAAGAGGGGGGAAAAAAGTCAGAGAAAAGGAAAAACTCAGAGGAAGTCAGAAAAAAGTGTATTACAGGAGACACAAACCAAACCCACTATATTTCATTTTTTAAGAGCAATTCCACCTGTATTATTTAACATCACTGCTCTAACTCGGAAAGAAACCCCCCCAGACTGCTCCAATCTCCTTCCCTTCCAATAATCTTAGAAAGAAGAGACATAAGCTTCGTTAGGGGAGTGAAGCAAGGCTGCCAGTGTGACAATTCCTAAGCTCTTCCCTCTGCTCAGAGGGGGCTATTTGACTGTACCAGCACCTTCTTGGAGCAGTAAGGGGGTGTGAGGCTCATGTAGGAGGGGAAAGACAACTGTGTGAAGGGACTTGACACGGATCCACACAAACTTCAGCAAGTCCAACGCCTTTGGGGAGGATGAGCTGGGGAAAAGAGAATAAACCAAACTGGTTCTTTCTCCCCACGGAATCGAGTGCAGTCAGAACACATGCGCAGGGTGGCATTGGAAAGGGGACACGTGTAAGCTCAGGCTTGCCCTGGGACCCATTCTAGCGTGAGGAAATGGGTGAATTATGGCCCACAAACTCAACACTCCTGAACAATGCTGCCAGTTCAGGTTGGGGGTACGATTAGCAAGAGCTGAGCAAAGCTCTCTGGAGGGGTCTGAAAGGAATAGAAGTGGACTGGGCTTTGAGGAAAGGAACAAGAAACCCCCTCCATAATTATGGACTGAATGTGTCCTCCCTCTCCCTTCACTTCTCTATTTCCCTTCCTCCCCCTCCACCCTTCTCCTCTCTACCTCCATTCACTGCTTCTGGGCGCCTCTTAGCCCTGGAGTTAAATTAATCAACAGGATTAGGTGGAATCGGCCACAAGAAGACCCTCCAGGCTCAGACTGAGCCCTTGATGCTCTACAAGGACCTGCTGCCTTGTCTTGAAGCACCTTGGTGCCGTCTGGAAGGATTGGCAGCCAGGACCAGACATGAAAACGCATTCATTAAAGTGGGGAGAGGATTTTGTTGGAGGGTAAAGGGGAGCTGCACATTCTCTCCTTCAGTATTTCTCATCTCATTTCCTCCCTCTCTTTCTCTCTTGCTTCCAGCTGCACCATCCTAAAAATTAAATGTGTGTTGGAGCGGAGAGATGAAGAGGGGGAAGGGAATGGTTTTGTGAGCGGCTTCGCTATAACTGCACCTTTTGTGATGCAAGGGGCTCTAAAAAACTCACCCATACACTGCTGGAGCAATGGGGATGCTCTGCAAAACCAGCCCTGGGGACGACTGGCTGGGAAGCTAATGCAGCCACAGGGGAACTGGGATTTAATGGCATGAGAGAAGCAAGATGATCTCACTCTGAAGGTACCAACAAGACCAGAGCACCCCCACATTACAGCCTCACACCAGGTCCCCTCTTCCTCAATGCTCTCCAGCCACCAAAGCTGCTGGGTTTGGTGACAGCTGCCTCTGCATGAATGTATCTAAGCACCTTATCCCAGTCCCTATCCCAAACCTGAACTTCGGGTACATAACCCAGCTTCAAGTTATTTTATGCTGGAGGACATTTAAAGAGCCTCTCGATGACCTTGGAAAGGGCCAGCTTTGCTTTGCCTGCCACACCACGCTTTTGCCACCTAAATAAATGGAGCCACGTTGCCACGGGGGTACCCATCTCCCAGCTGAAAATCTCTGCTGATTGTGGGTACCTCGTGTTCCAGATGAGATCCTTGCTGCGGATCCCAGCTACAGAGCCTGTGTTAGAGCAGGGAGGGTGGGACAGCACGCCTCGCACTTTTTGCTCCCCCAGAAGGATGCGAGATGAAGAGGGACCAGCAAGATGCAGCCCTTTATTCACAAAGCATTTCCCCTCTCCTGGGCCCTGCGGTCAGTCGACGGCTTCAGAAGCAAGAGCTGAAACTCTCCCTGACTTCTTAGCATCTGCCTTTCCCTCTGGCAGAAAGCAAACAAAACCCATCAAAATGCAAACAAGACTACGAAGAGCCGGAGCGGAGGGCGACACGGCGGCAGCGTCGCAGGCACGGGATTGTATTGCCTCGATTTTCCTTTCCAACATGAAAACCAGAACACCCTTCTCTCTCTTCGTGGAAAATTACAAAGTCCCGAGAGGTGTGCGCGTGCGGAATAACCTCTGCTCACCTCCAAACCTCTTCAGCAGCAGGTGAGACTGCAAAGGGGGGCAGACGTGTTTCAAATCCATCTCTCCATCCCCTTTCCCAGCACATTCCCAGACACAACCCCCCCCAGTAACTGCCACAGCACATACAATAAAGGTTGGGTTTCCCCCTCCCTCCCCTTTCTAACCTGTAAACTCCCCATTCTCCAGCATTCGCTCGTGTCTGCGCAGCTGTATTACACTTTAACATAGTTTAGAGGGCTGTGGTGTGGAGCAGTGGCAGCACACCAATCACATAATAGTTGATATGCGTTTTAATCAAGTAATTCGGCCCAAGCAGAATGATAGTGCCTGTTGGTGGGGTGCCCTTGAATACCAAACAGACCGGGTAGCAGGGCTAGGAAAATGAAAAAGTCATTTACAGCTCAGCTGGGGACTGCAGTGTTCAGCAAAGCATTAGTGTGGGGGCCTTAGGAGATAAAGGTTTGGGTATTTTTCTGTATTTTTATTTTTATTTTTATTATTCAGGCACTGAACTGGTCGGCTGTAACCAAACCACAGACTGAGGTAATGTCCATTATGGGTTTTACAACCTGGAAATAATACTCACAGTGGAGCTGATGCTCTTGAACAAGGAGGCAGAGACAGTGTGTGTCTGTCTGTCTGTCTGGGGGGAATACAGAAGGGAAGGAGGTCAAAGACAGAAGTGTTTCACAGCTGGATAATTCCCTCAGCATGTCAAGATCTCTACTGAATAAGCGAGATCATATGTGGAAGGAGAAGCTGTAGGAAGGAGGCAGAAAGGAAAGCTGGAGGTTTAACAGATGAAAAGGGAGGACACGCAAAAAGCCTCCAAGTGTGTGCACCTCCCCACGCGTGGGCGACGGGCCCAGCCACGCAACCTGCTCTGGCTTGGAACGAGGGGGTCCAAGGATTGCTCCATGTCTGAATCCTAAAAATTCACCCAGGAGGAGACCCACGTTCACATGCTGGGCTTGAAAACTCAGAAGTGGTGCAACACGCGAAGTTTTACCTTGTTCTGGGTGTTCTACTGCCCTGAGCTCTCAGCCCGAACTTCCTTTCCCCTCAGCTCTGACAGAATTTGCCTCATAACTCATGGATTGGTTTCTAAGGATTCTTACAAAGGAGTGTCTCACCTGGCACTGGGACATAAAATACACACATGCCTCTAAACCAAAGAATATACATCTCCAGTTTGAGATGCACAAAGGTCCAAAATTCCTCTCCATTTTCCACTATAAAAATTCTTTCATCTCCTTGAACCAGTCCCTTTGCCTCCTGGACGCGGGTTTATAGGGCACAACAACAAGTGGAGTACTACAGGACTTTGGAAAGGAAAAAATCTAGAGACACCCTGGTTTGCTTGGGACAATCATCCACCACCAAAAGCTTCATGCCAACAGGAGGCCCTTGCACAGAGGGAAAACGTATCCAGCAGCTCTCTCTGCATTCCTCTCAGTATCAACTGCACGTTGGGAAGGTCCCTTTCTTTGCCTTGGAGCTGAAAGCTAAACTAGATGAAGGTTTTTCCAAGCCCACAAAGGAGAAGGAATTGCATCCCTGACCAGATGCTCTTTTCTAATCCATGCCACACATGCAGACCAAGCAAAGTCCTTTGCTGACGTTCACCGGCGCAGTTCTGGTTAAAGCCAAGAAGCTGGACTCATTTATCTCGGTGGAAGGATCTGGCCCCGGAGGCTCCTTCCACTCTGCATGTGAAAGTAGTAAGAGACACCAGGGCCTCACGCAAATCGGAACGCAAATCAGGGTCTGGCAGCGTAGGTACCAGCTGCAGTGCCCCCACGGAAAGACACATGGTCACAAAACCCACAACATATTCCGTTCCTTGCGAGTAGTGAACAAAACCAAATCATCCAGAACATTTGGAGGAAGATAGGGAGGGAGGGAGGGCAAAAGAGAGCCTACGTCTCCAACAGCCTTTGTTAATTCCCAGCACTGGCCTGAACATAAACAGATGGAATATCCATCAACTCCAGTCGTCTTTTCTTTTCTTTCAACTTTTTTCTAGTTCTCGCCTCCCTGCCCCCTCCACCCCTAACACTCTTTCTTCTGGCTTTTGTTTGGCCTTTTAAAGAACCCCGAGGTAATGAGGCCTGCCCCAACTCCCCAGCACATCTGTGAAGTCCATAAAAGGCCCCTTTTTCACTTCAATATTCATAGCCGCGTGCTTGTGGCAGGCGCAGGATCCAGCAGAGGGCTGCACGAGAGGGACCGCAGGGGCTCGCTGGCTCCTCTGCCTGCATTGAAACGATGTCGTTAGAGAGGCATCAATAGTGCTCCCAAAACTGGGAAGCAAAAGGAGACCAGCTGGGATACAAGGGGAATAAAGAGGCAGGGAGAAGAAAAGGTCTGTGTACTCTCTCTCAAGTTTTTCCCCTTTTCTTTTTTTGCTTTCTTCCCTTTTCAGCTTCATCTCTTAAGTTAATTTCTGGGGAGACCTGGGGAAGTTGATGGAGCAGAGCAAACAGGTTCCACTCAAGGGGCTGAGCTGCACAGGAGAACGCGGCAGCGGTGCCCAGGATGCCGGATGCCTGTTAGCACTAAGGATGGGAGACCAGATCCTTTGATAACCACCTTGATTTACCAGTTGAAGCAGGAGGTAAACCCAAGACAGATCACCTGGCCTGCTGTGCAGACAGGCCCTTTCCCCAGGCTGGTGTGGATGTGGTACCAGGGGCTGAGAAACCAGTAAGGGACTGGCCAAAGGGTGCAGTTAAATGTAGCTCCTTAACTTGGTGCTGGGTGTTTTCTTTCAGCACTGTTCCCAATGGATGTACTCAGCGCTTGGCATGGCCCCAGCTCACCAACCAGCCTCTTGCCCTGGCGCTCAGCTTGAGTCCCTGACTCTCACCCACTCCAACAAGGCTGAAGCTCCAGGAGGGGCCAAGGAGATGTAAGGAAACGCCACCGATGCCCAGCTTGCTGTATTCCCACCCTTTGTGCTCCAGCTGTGCCCGTTTCCCCCCCCCCAGCAGCAAGCGTACGTAACAACACAACCACCGTAGTAGGGGGATGAACCTCCAGGAGCCTGTTACACCAGTTTTCCTCCTCATTTGGAGCACAATACAATATCTATCCACTCCCCACGGCGCGTTACGACCACCCTCCGAGGGTGCCTGGAGGTACAAGGACCATATTAGAAAAGACACCGTGCTACTCAAACAACTTTGTGAAAATAACGCTCAGGTCCACAGCAGAGAGACTGGGATGTGACCCCAGCCGGGTGACAGGCATCTCTGGGCAGTTCTGCCTTTTATCTCAGTCCTCCTCCCGAGGAACGTGTGTGCTTCCATCCCAGACCCAACCCTCCACCCTTCACCCATCCCAGTAGTTTCTACTTAGGTCTTTTCCCAAAGCTGCAGCTGCACCTCAGATGCTGGTGATACCTAAGCAGAAATCACCTTTCTCCAGCCCTGGGCTGGATTCTACTGGGTGTAACACGGTCACCGGCACGTCAGGTACATGCAGACCTGTCCCCTCGGATTCCTAGCACCCTAGCGAGGCGCACAAATCCAGGTTTCACAGTTTCTCCTCTGTGACAACCTCTGCTCCCCCTGGCTTTGTCCCAGCAGGGCTCTGCTCATGTACTTGAAGTCCTGCCACCCGTTCTGTTCCAGTTCTGGGCCCCGCGCGCTCTGCCAGCACATCTCAATCTTGGCCGATAGCTGCCTCGCTATTCTTACCCTGGGGTCCCTGCACAGCTCTATCATTGCTCCTCCGACCCAATTTGCAACACCCTCTTTTATTTTCATCCTCAACCCCTATATAGCTCTGCCAACGGCCCTTAATCTTGTCCTGTAGTTCCTCTGCTGTTCCAGCCCTGGGCCTCCCTGGCTGGATACATCAAGTTAAAGACCTTTCAATATAAGACTCTTTCAGGAAAGATAAACAAATTTAACCTCATAAACCTTTCCCAATCCTGAAAAACCAGCCCGTGAGAATGAGGCACCAGAGACCACTTAACCACACATGAGAAACACATTCCTCCTGCTGTTTGCAAGCCCTGCTTCATTTATCTGAATGTCAAACCGACCGCCTGAAGCCAAGAGGTGTGCGAGAGCGGGCACGAGCAACCACTTCCCTTCCGGCACTTTGTCCTCTGCGGTGTCTGGGAAAACACTGGGATGCAGCAGAAGTCATTAAGGCAGTTGGCTGTGGAGAACATCTGATTCTTATTCCCCTTTGCTGCTTCTTTCCCTTTTCAGTGTCCTTAAGCTTTTTTTATCCGCACCGTATTTACGCACACACGTACGGACACGGCCCCTCTTACCTCATCACTACTTCCACTTGCTCTCCTGCTCTCTCTACTGCACTTCCACCAGCTTCTCCATCTCCCTCTCCCTATTTACACCCCTCCCCTGCTTACTTTTCCCCCGACACACAAACCCTCCCAGCTTTCCATTCATGTTGGCCCACGGTGAAAACACCAAAGTAAAGAGCTCGGGGTGAAAAGGACCGGCGAGGAGAGCGTGCCCCTCGGCGAGTTGGCCAACGGCAACTCCGGCTGCAGCCGCAAATGCGTTTGAGAAGCTGGACTGTGACATTCGCCTGCAATTGAACCCCTCTGCTTGTCTCTGCTGCTCTCTGCTAACCGAGCCGAGAGAAGAAAGAGAAGAAAGAAAAGTATAGGGAGGAGAGAATGCAAGTGACAGAAAGAAGGATTGAATGAAGGAGTGAAAAGAAAGAAAGATATCCCTGCGCCGCTTGGTCCTTTATCAGCCCTGTCATCTGGTGCAGGGCCCTGT
The DNA here is from genome assembly GCA_027560015.1 of Chloroceryle amazona. NCBI lineage: Eukaryota > Metazoa > Chordata > Aves > Coraciiformes > Cerylidae > Chloroceryle > Chloroceryle amazona. The sequence continues at coordinate 17,321 of JANHFX010010265.1, read as the reverse complement.
TCGCATTGTCTCACCTTGGACAAAACAAAAAGGCGTTTTTGTGCAGATTCCTTTAGAGCTGCCAGAGCCCGCACCTTAGGGGGTCGCTAAAGGCTGAATGTGCAGCTGACAGCCCCGCGCAGCCCGATGTGATATCAATAAACTCCGACACGTCAACTCTTCAGCACAGCTCATGTGGAAGGTACGGCTTGAATATTAAAACCTCCAGCGGCCGGGAAATAAGCTTGGGGTGGAAAAGGGGGAGTGGGGAGGGGGGGGGAGGTGGCTCAGAGCAAGGCGAGGTCGACGAGCGAGGGGGCTGCGTTAGCACAAGCTAAGGGCAAGGCAGCCAAAAAAAAAATTACACCATTATAAGCCACCATTCCATATCCGCTACCTGCTGGCTCAGTATTTCTTCAGCATCTTTTAATTCTTGACCACCAGTGAGGACAAGAGGTTTGGATGATGGCTTCCCCTATGGACCCTGAGTCAGGGATTCTCCTCAAGAAGCAAACTGGATGGGAGACCAGAACCTGTGCTCACCTGCTCCAGACTATGTCCTACCTCCCGCCCGGGGGGCATTTGCTCCAGGGCAGGCACACTGCTGTTGATGGCACGCTGGTGCTCCAAGGCAGCCATGAGTGACACAGCCTCAGCCGTGCTGCCAGCACAACTTCCACTCCTGCCTCTGTTTTGCTGACTAAAGCCCAGTAGCAATTTTTTCACCACTTCTGTCACTGGAACAGGAGGCTTTCCCAGAAGAGTAAGCACAGCATCACCACTGAAGTACTGGTGAACTTTCACGCCCATTAGCACTGACTACTAAACGCTTTCCTCTGCTGCCACTTTCCATCACTAGGCTCCAGGGTGAATGTGCCTAGCTGAAATAAAAGAGGCAGCTTTTCTCATTCCATGAGAACTGTGTTAAGCTCAGAGCCATGCTGGGCTCTCTAAAGCCTACATAACACCCACAGCCTCCATTTCCACTCAGATCACAGCTCTGAAGTTTTATTTTTGCAGTAAAGGTTGGAACATATTTTGCCCAAATTAAATACTTGGAGTCTCAGAGAGCAGTTCCTCTAAAGGGGTGTGTGCCTGGGGAGGTCAACCCCACCAGCAGAGCAGAGCGCTGCTGAACATGCCCTGATGAAGGCAGGACACAACCGTCCCATGAGACCACAATCAAGACAGAAGGAGGTTTCAGAGTCTCCAGCCCTACAGAGGAGTTTTTCAGGAGGCAGACAGCTCTATATGCACAATATTCCGTGGGGTTTATCTGCCAAGTGTTTCTCAGGATACATGACTTCATTCTTTAGGTATTTTATAATGTAACAATGGATCTTTCAGGAGCTTGTGATGATTTCTTTCCCTCTTGGATTGTGATCCTATGAGGCAACGGTGCCCTGACAGACACACAACATAAGCTGAAACCTTCCCCGACGACGTCTTGCTTAGGAATTCAAGATGAGGAGCAAAGTCAAAACCACTTCCCACCGTCATTAAACCAGGAGGATGTGTCAGCAGAGCTCTGCTCTTACCAGATGGAGAGACCGAATATGTGCAGAATAATGTTCCAGCCTGTCAGTCACAGATGGGAACAGGTATTTCTGCCACTAGATCTATTTTGGTTAGAACTGTGCAGACCTGGAGCTTTCCAGTCAAATCTCCCAGGGAGGGGAGTGTGTTTCAGGATAGCCTTAAATAACTTCTGTTTGACTGGGCTGTTTGGTTTTGGTTTGTCTTGTTTTTTTTTTTTAATAAAGTATCTAAGTATTTCAATCTAAGGTAATGCAAACATTTCATTTCACCTGAAATTATAAATCTTGCCTTTTTTTTTTTTCAATTTACTTGATAAGTTTGAGGGTTTTTTCCCCATTAGGAAGCAGCTTCATTTCAAGATGAAGTTGGGATTTGAGAAGACCCTGAAAACCCTTTGTATGTTTTTTGACTCCCCTCCCACCTGTAGCCAGTGGCCCTCGGATCTTTGCAGGGGCCTCTGGTCTTGGTTTAATTCCACTTTGAGCACATGTCCTTTGCCAGTCACAGAAATCAGGAGAGCCAAGAGGTGTTCCTGGGTTGTTTAGAGAAGTGACACCTCTAACACCAAATTGTCAGCTCCCCCGGGACTGCTCCTGTGCAAAAGGGAGAGGATCTGTGCGCCTGACTCTCTGGGACCTGCATGGACACGTGCAGTCTTCTGGGCCAGGAGGTGATTTGTGGCAGTCAGGACGTGAAAAATATCTCATGAGCTACACTTGGGACTGGCATTAGCAGTTACAAAACTAATTCTGAACAAAATCAGCAAATAAAATAAGTACTAATGACTCACATTCAAATAAAAAACCCAAACCAAAACCCAAAAGTCAGAAACCCAAAGAAACCTACTTGAAAACCAAGCAGTGATGTGTCACAAGAATATTCTCACCCTCAGCTTGAATGGGCAGAGCAAGTGCACAAAGTGTCACAGGAAAAATATTTTCCCAGCTACCGATGAGCCCACGTGAGAATCACTCACCCTTCAAGGACCTTGGTAATATGGAAGTTAGTTCCACGCCACGTACAGTTTTGAAAGCTGAGCACTGACCATGCAAAAGCCTAACCCCTTTCATCCACCCCTGCTTCCCAACCAAATTTTACAGACCAGAAAAAATTAGCTGGAATGTTTAATGAACCTTTTGATATTCATACTTCTTCAGCTGGTAAATAATTTCATTCTGCACGCCGAGGACATTCAGGGTGCAAGCACGGAGATTTTCCTCTTGGGATAGGGTAAGTTGGCTTAGCTAAATTAAGAAATTACCTCCCCCTGAAATGTGAAACACTTCTAAAATGCAGTTGTCTGAATTGTCTGGATTCTCTGTGTTTCAGAGTGTGAAACAGTATTAACTGGTGGTTGTATTTCTGTAGATCCTACAGCCCATAACGAGGGTTAGGTGAGGGGTTTACACTGTACCCAAGACAACAGGGACAGACTAGGGCAGGAGGACAAGACAAGGGAACTTTTTTTATGCATCTGAGTCAATACTGGAAATAAAATGCGGATGTCCTGACTCCCAGGTGGCTGCTGGGTCCAGAGGTTGATCCTTTTTCGATTATAATCCCCCCCCCAAAATTAACGACTCGGTCCAATTCCTTGTACACTGCCAGACATGCTGCAGAACTCCTGTATCAAGTCCCAGACTCCTGGTTAGGTGAAAACAGACCCTCTTGCAAGGCATGACTCTGCTGAATATCACCTGCAGCTCTATCACATTATTCAAGTAATTGATTAGCCTGCCCTTCTTCCTTCACCACTTTCCTCCATGCCTAAAGATTCCCATTTCATGCTTCAAAAATCCCAAAGAGAACAAGCTCTTGGGCTGCATGAGTTTGCTGGACGACCCCAGTGCTGTTAGCAGTGGTAAAAAGGCAGATCCCCTCTCCTAACTAGCAAGAGCAGAGCATTCAGATGCCATCCAGCACATCCAACGGGTCCACAAAGGTTTGGTCTAATGGATGTTTTCTAAACAGCAGAACAGCCAAGCCAACATCAGAACAACTTTCTCCACAATGCAATCTGAACCAAGCACCGGGACAGCCAGAAGAGTAAGCAACAGACCCACGCTCAAAGCCCCAGCAAAGCCAAAGAACTGGACCTCGTACTCCCTGGGTATTCATTTTAACCCCCATGTAGCTGGAGTTTCGATGGGGAGAAACCCCACTGGGATATTCAAGCGTTGGGCTCCGACTGGCAGCAGCGGGAGCCGAGCCCTGTTCTGGGAATGGCAGGGCTGCCCCGGGTCACGTAGCCACCGTTCCACTCCCCACTGCGAGGGGCCCCAGCGCTGGATATTTGCAACCGGCTTTAGCGTCACAGTGGGAGCTGGAGAGGACTTACCAGCCCTTTGTGATGGATACGCTTTTCGGTCCAATGCTGCCAGCACTATCGCTATTAGAAATGCCACCAGAATACAGGAGAGATTTTCCACTCCCTTCTCATCCATTATCTTATCTGTCTGTATTGTCCCCTGTTTGGTATTGGGCTCGGGGACAGCTGACACGCAGAGACACAACTCAAGAAGTTCCAGCAAGCCTTGAACCTCGGTGAGCGGGCCACGACCGGGTCTTTTAAAGGCGCGCTTTGCACGCTGTGTGTCTGCGAGCTGCTGAAATTCTGGGAGGGGGGGAAAATAACAAAAACCCAAACCAACAAACCACAACACTCTGAAAGTGCCACGCACGCCCTGCACCTACTTAGTGGAGACACTCATCTCAAACCAGCAGAGCCTGAGCACTCCCTTTCCACCTACCAACGCTCTTCCCCTCGCATCGGTCATTGCAGATTTTGCCTCGTGCTGCTGCTGACTCCACGGGAGCTTTGTCGCTGTAGGTGCTGCACAGAGCCATGAAAGCAGGTGGCAGTACCTGCTCCACAAGCAGCTACCACCAAAATCCAGCCCGTTTCCATTTCAACAGCTGGGTCAAAACCACTTGCGCTCAGTTTTAGTCAAGTGCCTAACGACTTTCCACAGTCCCTGGTAGAAAACCTGCAGGAAGGGCACAGATTTCTCTTTCCTAGAAGAGCAATTTAACCTTTAGCTTATTTTATATTCTTGCAGAATTTCACTTGGATCGATTTCACTCCCAGAGGACACTCTTCCATAACTGAAATTTCCATCAAAACCACGTACAAACTTAGACCAGGTGCACAGTTATATATTTATAAATTAAATAGCACTTATTATTATAAGATTTTTTTAGGCATAGAAAAAAATACTTAGATTTTAAATATTTTCTCAGTCCACAGCAATGCCACATGCCAATAAATCCTTACCATTTGTTACCCATTTTCTCAAGACCTAACTTACTTTCTTTACATTTTAATCCATTCTAAACACTTGGGTCTTCCAAGTTTTTGTTGATGGTACTCAAGATATTTCCCAAACCTGCACAATGTCACCCTCTGCTGACGCATTCAAATAGAAGGTTTTTATAACAAAAAAAAGAAATAAATGGTCAATTTAATCCAGTATCCTGCCCCTGATGGCTCCTAGTGCTGGCTACTCCCTGATGGAGACACAGGCTACTCTTTAACTACCTCTTACACCACTACTTCTGTTGAATGAGGGGTAAACTTCCCAGTGTCAATGAACTCGTGGCTGACTGGTGTTAAACCAGCATTGCTTTTTTTCATTAAAAGTAGTTATTTGGTATAGAGGACCAAACTGGGGCAGTACCCAGAAGTTCAGTTCTAGGACAAGTTCAGCCTGAAAACTTGGACTGGAAAAAGTCTCCCAAGAACTGCAGAGAAATCAACATTTGAAAGAAATTTACTTAAATGAAGAGGGGGGGAAGCTGCATAAAGACTTAATTACTTGCCAGCAAAATTCTGCTATGAAAACCTTATTTATCTAAATAAGGTCATGAGCAATGGTTCTTTATTAGAAAAGCTTTTCTATTCACACGACAAGGTCTGAGACCCCTCGCTGATCTTCAGCCCTCCTCAGCTCCCAGTGCAGAGGTGCTCACTTAACTGGTTTGTGTTTCAAAAGCACCGGTCTCTCAGCACTTCCTAAACCTTGTTCCACAAGCTTTAATTTCAGCTGGAAGTTATCCTCAAATGCTTTCATCTGGTACTTACTGGGTGCAAACAGCCAGGTAAATTTAACTAAGGTAACATACGACTTCCTAGCAAAGGTACAGACCCAAATAAAGATGGTGAAAAGAGTGGTAAAGGCTACAAACCATAATAATATATGGACCTTCTGATGTGCTTATGTGTTCTCTGGGTGCTACCTAAAGATCTGGGCAGACGTGGAGAACATGAACAGGACCAGGAGAAGTAACAAAAGGGATAAATCCAAATTACAGGGACCTGAATGAAATTGTGTCTCTGAGGTTCTTTGTGATTTCTAAAGGCTCTTGGCAGAGGCATTTATAGCACTTTGCTTCTGTCCTGCTATAGTGCTGAGCCAGTGGACTCTGGGTAGAACAAAGTGGGATTTATCCTAATAAATGTACTGGGGTTAGAAAGCCTTGCTCCAAGGTAGCTGTCACTTCTCAGGTATGTAGTGAGGGGAGATGGAAAGAGATCCAGGGAATTACATGCCTGGTAGGTTGGCAAATGATGGGTGAGTTTGCTTCTTAACCTAAAAGCTGTTGCTAGATGGAGAAGAAAGTGGGAATGATTGAAGGCAAGAAGTGTACTTTCATCAGTATGCTAGTAGATCAAAATAAAAGGGAAGAAAAAAAAAACAACAGACAAAAGGGGAAAGTAAAAAAAAAAAGAGATAACTTGGAAGTCCTTGGGGATGAGATCATCTGTCACCACAGGCCAGCAGAGCTGTCATGAAATAAATAAATGGTCTGGATTGTCTGTGAGGGTGACTACAAGTCAGTGACATTGATCCCCACATCCATCTGGAGGAAAAACTTGTTTGTGGGCAGACCCTTTGCTCAGTGAAAAGTGCCTCCTATGGCTTCTCCTGCCCATCATTGCTCCCTCCTTTCCCTAAGACAGAGATAATGAAGTTACAGAGTTCACTAAAAAAAGCAAGGACCATTGAGAGTGATTTTTTTTCTCTAACCCTTCAGCTTCCCCTGAAACAAACCCAACAACAACTCAGCTGGTCTTCCTCTATTATTTGTGTTGGAGAGACTCTCCCAGCCCCTCCCCTATGGATCTGCTGCTAATAAGAGTCGTGTACGTTTGTTGTACACCTGCCAAACTTTCAGATGGCACCGGGAACCAGCTCGGTGGGGGTTTTTCCTGCAGGCCAGACCCTGCAAAGGCAGGCAGGAGCGTGGCAGTACCTGATGCTGGGGCTGGCAACCCCGGCAGTGCCTGCCCTGGAATCCACTGGTGTGTCAGGAACGGCAATAAAAGGGGATGGAGAAGAAGCATGGAAGAGCACTCCGTGAGGAATGCCCTTGGAGAATATTAAAAAGCAAACCCAGCCCCTGCGATGAGCTTCGGGGAGAGCAGCGGAGGCTGAGCCTAATGCAGGATTTACTGTGCGCTGCTTTTATTGCAAAGCAGAGATATTTGGGCTGTGGTAGCGCCCGGGGCTGTACAAAGAGCCGAGCACAGCAGCACATGAAGGGAAGGAAAGCCCAGAAAGGGCTAAAGCGCCACACACCAGCAAACCCAGGCCCCTCTGGCAGCGCTGCCCGGAGGCAAACAGCGGTGGCAGCACCGGCTGCGGGGAGGGCTCTGACCTTGGCGAGGCTGTCGCAGGCCGCTGGGTCCCCAGGGGCTGCTGGAGTAGCACCGTCCTGTATCTGGTCGTCTGTCCTGCGTCTGGCCGTCTGTCCTGCCCGCCGGACCCCTCCGCGCTGCCTGGGCCGAGCGCGGGGAGGCTGCTCCCAGGGCTCAGGCCCGGACGGAGCGGCCATGGCCACCCTGACTAACGCCCCTTGCCGGGGCTGCTCTCACCGGCTCCCTGCCCGCAGCGGGGCTGCCTCCGCAGGTTAAACACCCAAAGCAGGGTGGACTGACCCCGCTACAGCCTCTCCGCCTGACAGAGGGCATCCGGACCGGCCCCGCACCCGGACCGGCCCCACAGCCCCTGCTCAGCAGCCCGGGGCCCTTCAGGTGAGGACGTGCGCTCCCATTGGCTCCCTGCCCCGAAGGCCCGCCCCCTGCGGGAGGTACAGCCAATCAGAGCCGGGCAGGCACCTGGGTGTGGAGATCTGGTAAAGAAGCAAAAAGGGCCTGGCGGGGCTGGAGCGTGGCCAGGGAAGGGCAACGGAGCTGGGGAAGGGGCTGGAGCACAAGNNNNTGAGGAACAATTTCTTGCCCTTGAGGGTTGTCCAGGGCTGTCCCAGGCTGCCCAGGGCAGGGGTGGAGTCCCCGTGAGCCCTGGAGGGGTTTCAGAGCCCCCCGTGGAGCTGTGGTGCTGAGGGCCAGGGGTCAGTGGTGCTCTGGCAGTGCTGGGGGAACGGTTGGACTCGATGATCTGAAAAGGTCTCTTCCAACTGAAATGCTTCGACATTAAACAAAAAACAAGGTGGGAACAGTTTGGGGGGAAAGGCAGCTGGAGGGATTGATCTCTGAGATGTACGAGATGGTTCACAAGGGGTGACAGAAATGGGAGAGGAGACACTGGGGGTGCAGGGAGCGAGGACAGGCAGTTATAATCGGGGTAGATTACACAGGTCCTTGGGCAGAAAGAGCAGGATTTTGATGTCTCCCTGAAGAGAGAGATGCTCACACGAGGGCTTGAGAAGAAGATGGATTTTAGCAGAATAACTTTAAATAACCAAGAAGCCGGTGAGAAAGAAACTCAACAGCAAGAAAAAAAAAAAAGCAACTTAGTAGGTCATCTCCTGCACATGTCAGTCAGCACAAGGCTGTTCTTGCCAGTAGGAATTTTTCCTCCCCAAGTCGATAGTTCAGTTTAAGTCCTGACGCTTTCTCTAGTGTCCAAATGCCACAAGAGAGGGAAATCCGGGCAGTCCGACTTCAGTAACCGCTAAGTCCTAAAATCTTTTTTTTTTCCTCCCGTCCCTATTTCTTTTGATTCAGACAAAACTCCCTCTGAAGTTGAGTGGACCAAATACGAGGGCATTTACTCAAAGCTCAATTCAGATGTCACTGGGGGTAAATCTCCATAATGCCAGCTGGCGCTTGCTTGAGTGAGCAGTCATTACTCCCTAAGTCAGCCACCCAGTAAAACCTGAACTGGGCCCGCAAGAGGTGTACTGGTATTGAGGAAAATGGGCTTTAGGGCATCGTAGACTTTTATTTAATTAAAGACAAACCGTTTAGCATCTGGGTTTGCGAGTGCAGCTCGCAGCACGGTCCCCGGGGACAGGCAGTTTGCAGATATTGTGGTAATAAGGCCAAGCGAGGAGCTTTCTCCATAAATTGTACCGACAAAGACAACTCCGTTGGTGTCACGGCATCCCGATCTGGTCCGTTGAGTTGTCTGCAGAGTGTTTGAATCATAATTTACAGAGGTTAAGCGCCTGATAGTGAACCGGTTTCAAAACCACAGGCTCTGCTGGTTTAGAATGGTTAAAAATGCGTCTCGCGGGCTGCTAGGAACTGAGTGAGATGTCCAATAATCTTTGGGGGGTTTGGTTTTTTTTTTTCCCCTTGCTCTGCAGGCAGGACCTTGTGGTTATTTCTTCCAGCTTAAACAGTAGAAGACACATGAAAACAGAACAAAGCAAAAAAGCCCAAACTGAAAACCTCGATGGTAGGAGGGGGGGAAAAGTTAGCGAAAACTCAATGAAGGCAACAGCCGTTTCTTCCCGCCTCAGGTCTGATTCAATCAGGTCTTTCAAAAGAAACTCCTGTCACCACAAACTGCCTTTTCATGCCAGATTCCTCCGGCTCCCCCTCTCTGCCCCATCCCAGCGACTTCCAACAGCACCGATCAATCTCCGAGCGACACCCTGCTCCCCCTGCCCCCCCCCCTCCCAGCTGCCTCCAGCCACCGCCGTTCCCAAGCAAAAGGCAGCTTCACCCAGGAAGGTGGTGGAAAAAATGTGGACAAATTTCTGATTTGCAACACTCTGGGAATGGGTTTATTGCCATTGTTTGAGTGCAAATGTATAAATAAAGCAAAACGAAGATTCCAGGGTGAGTCCGATGAAAAGCAGAAAACAAGAAATTTTATGGCCATAAGTGGCGTGGGCTAATGGTGATTTTTGAGGCACTGGACCATGGTAGTTACTTAGCTAAATGATTGCTGTGAAACCGGGCAAGAGGCTTATTTCTTAATTACTGTTACATATTATGTCAAGCTGACACTTCAAGGCGTGCTTGGGCACTGATAAAGTTAGCCAAAAAAAAAAATAAAAAAAATCTAAAATACCCTTACAATTTGAGAGGCTGGTTTTTTACCGTGGGTTACTTGGGGGTCACGCTGGGAGGGGGCAAAGCTGGCCCCCAAAAAGGGGTGCAGTGGGTTCCCACTCTTCGTACCTCTAGATCCAGAGGGTAGAGCAGGAGTGGAGAAATCCCTGGGAACCTGGCAGCCTTTCAGCTGGCTGAGCAGGAAAGCTATGGGGGAACTGGAAGGAGCCAAGAGGACCAGTGGCACTGGGATGCAGGAAGGGGACAGTCCCTGCTGTCTGGCCGTTCGGAAAGAGCGAGAGGCAGGTTTTCCTCTTGGCCTCAGAGCCAGCTCAGCGTTTTCAGAGCTGATATGGGAGCGTAATTCAGCCCCCGAGAGGGACAGATCAGAGAGTTCAGATGAAGCAGCGTACGGTCCCCATCTCAGTGCAGCTCCTCTGATTCCTAGTGGCCACCGAGCTAACTGGGCGGGTGCGTGAAGCTCCCCGGAGTCCTGCCAGGATGCCAACCCCCCTCCTTCCTCGCCAGGTCCAGCTCTTTGAATTCACTTCCCCTGGGGCCAGCTCTTTGCTGCTGTGCCCTCAGAGCAGTCGCTGGTAACTGCAGCTTGGTGGCTTTGCCCCGGTGTAACGTGGTGGGTAACATGGGGCATGAGCAATCAAGTTGCTAATTCCCTAATTCCGGACCTCTCTATCCATCCATCCATCCATCCATCCATCCATCCATCCATCATCAGTTACATTATGCAAACACTTCGGTCACGTGTAGCCCATATGTAGAAATCTCACTTGGAGGTAGCTCAAATTTACAGTTCCCTATAGATCCCATAGGACCCACACAGGTCCCCCCACTCCCACAGGCTGTAGTCCTGTTACTTTGCAGAATAAATATATATGTACAGAGGTCCCAAGCTATTCTCCTCTCCCTCCACCCGGTCCACAAATCCTGAACAAAAGCAGGGGCTCTGCACTACGCTCTTATAAGCTGAGCACATAGTTTTGTCAGGGTATTTTCTTTCCAGTCTAAACCAGTGCACTCCAGAAGAGAGAAATTACACATTTGCAATGCCTCAGCTCACCACTGGCTTGAGCTGGATATAACCAAACATGAGAATATCGAGCTAGGAGAGAGGGACAGAGCAGCATCACAGTGCCTTACGTGATCCTTGCTTTTCATTTGATTTAATCGGTCCAATCAACACCTCTATCTCCACGTCACCCTTCAATTTGTGGCACACAAAATCCAGATGCTAGATTTAAAACTAGGTCAGTTCTACCCTATGTAAGCTGATTATACCCTACACTTAAAGAAAACCCAAACCCAAACAACAAACCTCACTGTGCAGGACTGCTAATGGCAAAATAAATTCACAGGTTATTTAATAACCTATAAATAATCTATGAATAACCTCCATTCACAGGTTATTTAATAACCCAAACAGCATAATTGCAACAAGTAAGCTCATCCTGAGGTGTTTAACTTCTATTCTGTGAGCAGAAAATTCTCCTCCCTGAGAAAAGAACGGAAAATGAAAACTCCGCGCTGAGACTCTTTCTCAGACTGAGAAAATTTCATTCCCTTGGAATTAGTTTCAAGCCTCAAAACTCCTCTGAGCAAATGTAATTATTTGTAAGTCGCGGGGCATGCTCCGCAGCTAGCTGGCCATGCTCCCGAAAATGCCTTGGTTGTCCATTGATGTTGGAGAACAAGTAAGGGCACTCTTTCAAAACTTTAGGAAAATAAAAAAATAAAGGGGGGGTGTGGGGGGGGAGTAAAAAAAGTCAAGCTTTCTTTTTTTTTTTTCCTTTTCCCTTCAGCTCTTCGGAATAATTTGCCTTCAAGAGCCCTGGATTTGCTCCAGTATTTTTGAGGTAGGAAACATGCAGAGGTTTAATTCTTTATTGACTCCATCAGGTTCAGGTTACATGTCGGGGTATAAAATTATAAACAAATGGACGGCATTTCCATTTCTGAAGGGTTTCCAGTCCCCTCACCCTCTCGCCCCTCTGAAAGGTACATCAGAAGCGGTGCCGCCTGGGTAAAGGGAGCCAGGTGGCTTCCCCGATAAACAAGACATCCTTTCTACCCTCTTCCTAGCAGCGGGCTGCTCTCTCCCTCAGGTCCCTGGCTTGAGTCCAGACTGAAATCCTGTGTGCACCGGGTAGGTCAGGCTCAGGTGAGCCCCGAGGAAATCAGACTTGTGTCCCAAACCCAGAGTTCTGAGCAATTACAATTTTGTAGTCCCGGTAATGTGAAGAATAAGCTGGAAGTTGCATGGTTTTAGGAGCGGGTCACCCGTAATCAGGATCAAAGAGAAGGAGTCAAAGAAACGGGACAGGAATATGCCCAGTAGTTTTTACTCAGCTAGTTCCACTGCATTTTTGGGGGGAACTGATTCCACCCAGCTTGGAGATCACCTCCAGAGGTGTTTTCTCCCTCTATTGCCATCGCTCGCTCCGTTCTCATATCTGTGATTGGGAAGTGAGGAAATGGCAAACTGTAAAGTCACACAACTCTAATCGAGGCTTCTGCTTCCCGGAGAGAGGAGGGACAAAGTGACACTGGCACTGCCAATGTCACTTTTTGTTCTAACACATCTCAAGTAGACAACCCTGCCCAACCCTCCAAGCCCCCCGCAAAGATCAGAGGCTTGAACAGCAAGAACACGCAAGCAACGGGAGGGAACGCCGGAATCAAAGCCAGCCAAGCCCCGTACGAATCACCGACAGCCCGCGTTCTCCCTTGACATCAGCATGTGTCATTAGTAGTCAGAAGTGCAGCACTTCTCACAACGATGTATAACCTTGATCCTGAAATGGTAACGAAGCCGCTTCGCAATTAATGCTCCTTGCCCATCCCTGCGTGACCGCAAGAGCAGCGCAAGCTGGAGCCAGGGCTTGTTTGAAGACCCCGACTCACTTGTAATTGGTGCAAGAAGCAAGAAAAGGAGTCTGACTGCACCAGAGCAACTCTCTATGGGGCAGACTCTGAAATACCCCAATGGTAAAGCTTGAGGTTGCCAATAATTATTAAGAGAGATCTGGGAGCCTTGACAGGTACAACACCTTCACTACTTTTGAGACGTGGTGAAGAAGTGTTAGTCCAGAGCTGGCTCACATTCACCTACTGAATTATTAACAGCAGCTCTTGCAGCACTCAGATGTTTCTTAGACATCCTTCAGCTATAGGAGACCTTTAGCTAAACCAGAGTAGCAGCGATATGTGTTATTATTGCAAGGATGAGTTGGCTTGGTCATTTTGGTTCCAAGCTACGCTCAGCACTGAATGAAAGTACAGTAAGAGACCACCCTTGTTTGGATGAGACAGAGCTGGGAACAGAAACAGCCATGGGGAGGTGAAGCAACTTGGTCAAAGGCAAAGCAATCCAGTGGCAAAGCCAGAATTTAAGTCTTTACTCTTAAGCAGCTCCAGCAAGTTCACTGGTTTGTGGCAGTATCTCTCCCTTAAACCTTCTGTGTGAGCACAACTCAGCTACAATGAGCATATGAGGAGCTTCTGCACCCTGGGGAATGCTTATGGCTTACTGAGCCAATGATCCCTTTTTCAACCATTCCCTTCTGGAGGAGGTGGTAGTGGAAGTATCTTCTTAATCGTGCCTGTGTTTCATACCGTGAGGCTACTCACATGTATAAGATTAAATATGGACATAAGTAATTGCAGATTTGGGACATGAGACAATAAGGACCAAATTTTCAGTGGCTAAGCCTAGGCTTCCAAAACTGCATGCCTTAAACGGGGAGATGCGGTTATGAATGATCACGTTTTCACATGCCCCAGAGCTCTGAAATACACACAAACGTATTTTGCACGCACCGACCTAAGTTCTGAGCAATGAAACCCAGACCAAAAATGTATGGATATGGGGAGGGGGAGGTAACTGATCCCTTCTCTGATCCAAATGAGGAATCTCCGATGAAATAACCTGGTTTCCTTGCATGCAAGGAACATATTTCTAGGTCGGTCCCCGTGAGATTTCTTAGCTGCATCAACGTGGACAATTCCTATCGACACAAGTGGGCAGAGAGGGGAATCATTTGCCTAAGAATTGAAATTCTACCCCCAGAAGCGTATTAAAAACCAGGAGTTGAAGAGCTTGTGGATTGCAGACCCCCAACACCTCCTCAAATCCACAACCAGTGATCTACTCGATCTACAGAGCTCCCTGAAGTGAAGCCATTTTACAGTATTTGAGAATTCGACCCAGTGAGTGGGTTGAGCCTCATCAAGGAGATGATTTGTGAAGATGGAGGAGGCTGTGATGGAATTCCGGGAGAGACAGATTCAGCTCCTTCTTTAACTCCGAGCTCCTGCTGAGACACAGAGTGACATAACCATCTAACCTCTGCTTTCATTTCCTAGCCTATAATAACACCGATCATACTGCCTTTCTTCTGGGGTATGGTGACCCAGAATCCAGCAATGCTGCACTGCTCAGTAGATGCCATATATGTTCCCAGGTAGATTTTCCAGCTGTCACCTTTTAAAACATTTGTCTTGCTGCTACAAAATACAGAATGCCCGTTACCGAGTGGAATAAACCAGTGAACATCTATTCAGGGCTTGCTTGGAAATGAGAAAAAAATAAAAAAGAAAACCCACCCACAACATTCAGAAGAGATACAAGTCCTCACAGGAGCCTTTAAGTATATATTTTTTTGGTTAACTGTGATGTTGCCTGTAGCTCTTTATGGCACTTTTAAAGCATCAAAGCTCAGATTTGTTATATTGAACCTGGAAAGCTTCAAAAAGTTTTTGTAAATTAAAATAAAAAAAAAAAAAAGAAAAAAAAAAAAAGAAGATACCAAAAGCTATGAAGTGGTATTTTTTCAGATGGGAATGTGCTTTGATTTTGGTGGTTAATGCAAATAATACTCTCTCCTCCTCCTCCTTCCCCCTGCACCCCCAACAGAGTTTTCGGTGCTGCAGACGGAAGGTGGGGAAAAACAAATATGACATAAATTGTCTTGGTAAACAAGTAAATAGTGTCACTTAACTCTTCCCCCTATGAGTCCTTGCTGGAACTCAGAATTAGTTTATGGCAGGGCTCTGTCAAAAGGCCCCCCTCCCTGGAAACAGAGGTGAGACCTCAAAAGCCATTGTCTCTTTAGTTAATTAATTAAGGTAATATTGAGTAGAGCTTTGCTTCTAAGTTCAAGGAACCCAGCTGGGGGCAGCAGCCTCTTGTTTGATGCCATGAATACGAAGGAATGAGCTCCAGGCCCTGCATTAAAATCCAAAATCATTTAAAACATGCTGGGGAGGAGGGGATGGGGGGAAAGACCTGGCGGGGGGAGCCCAGTTTACGGAGCTTTACAGCAGGGTCCCGCCTTCCTCAAACAACTGCAGGAGGTCACTTTGCATTTTACACCACTGCCAGCTAAGTGGTGACCAGTTCCTTGGTCCATGACTGTTGTCTCTCAAGCCTAAGACAGGAGGAGGCTGTTTAAGTTTTGCAGAGCTGATTTTCCCCCCCCCCTGTGCAGCCTCCTTTGGCTGGGGAATGCTTCTTACCGGTGCCTGACCCAATCCCTATGAATGTCGTACTGGTCAATTTTGCTTACATGGGGAATCCTCTCACAGACATGGGATGGGATGACTCGTTTGGATCAAGTCGCCTACAAACGTAAGCCTTTGCAGGCCTAAGCTGGAAATGTGTTTTATTTCCAAGCAGCATCTAGTTGTTTGCTCTGTGAGCTGATTTGCCTCTGAAGGAAAAGGAAAAAAAAAAAAAGAAAAGAAAAAGCAAAGTCTCCAGGTCTATATTCAATCTTTGGGTAAAACTCCTGCAGATACCATGGGAATTTTCCTGCATAAAACCACTAGGTTTTGAAGAAAAAAAAAGGCTGTGGATGGGGCTCTGCTTAGTAATTTAACGCGAGGCTCCGGTCTTGGCTTTGCCGCTGTGAACCTGGGCAAGCTGCTTCACTTTGGTTATCCCCCGGCTCTTTTCTACGCCACAAGCTGGCTCTGGCTGTGACCAGCGAACGCCAACGGCTGCAAATCACACTCCTGGCCAACAAAGCAAATAATATTCATCCACCCCATCCGCAAAGTGAGGCGCGATGCCCGACCTCGGTCCCTACCCTCGTGCCACATCCTCCCCCCGCGTACACACGGATCTATTTCTTTTGCTTTCCCTATAAAATCGAACTAACAGGGCGATGGGTGAGGGATTTAACGCCCGGAGATTGCATGATCTTTGTGGATTTGAACCTCTCTTTTTCCCCTCATCCCCATATGCTGCGTATTAACGTCTGCCGCTGTGTTAAGTCTAATTTAGTTTGGTATCTTCTCAGGGGAGAGGTTGGCTCTCATCTGTACGTGGCTGCCGAGCGCCAGGCTCACCAGTGGCACCGTATAAATAACAGCGATCATAAATAGCTGACAACACCTGCTGGTTTTGAATCGGCAACAAGTGATAATCCTGCGAGCAGCTAAATGGGACTTTGGGATTGCGAGTATTGGCCTGGTTAACTGGCTCCTTGGTTTGATTATGTGTTTGTGTTTTCCCGTTTCTTTCTTGCCTTTAAAATGCCTCAGGGAGCCACAATGGGAATAGGAATGCCCCAAAATCTGTTGGTCTTTCATCACATCAGCTCCTCATCTGTTTCTTTTTTTCCTCTCCCCAGCCCCATTTGCGATGCTTACAGCAAATGTACCTTATGGAAACCCCAAAGGGAAATAATTCCTGCACTTGAGGGGCTGAAAAGGGTCCCCTGTCCTGCAAAAACCTGAGCTCCATTTACTCAGATCCATAAAAATCAAACGTGGCTGAAGAGTTAGAGACCTAATTAATTCTAGCGTGGGACCAGATCGCTGTCCCGAGACAATTCCTATGAGCAGGGCTTGGGATTGGACCCGTGAGTGGGTTTACTCTGGAGCGAGGGAGCCGGTCTGAGGCACTGAGATGCTGTCACCTCACGCACGTGGATGCACCATCCCTTTGTGAAAGCATCACCGCCACCAAACAGCGGCTGAAAACGGGGATGCTTCTCTGATGCTGAAGTCCTCCTTGGGTTTGTGAAGAGTTAAACGGCAGGAGTGTCACCAGCACCAGGCATCCTACAGCTCCCAGTGAACTGTTGCCTTAGCTGATTAAACCGGGTATTTCCATAAGTGGGAAACACTTCTGCTTTGGTTATTTTTTCCTTTTGCTCAGTGTTTCTTTTCCTCTCTGGTCCTGTTTTGGTTTGTTTGTTTGTTGGTTTCCCTTTTGTCATTGTTTGGTTTGCGTTTTTTAAATAGATTGGTTTTGCCCTTGTGGCTCCATCTCTACTCAGGTCACCTCTCCAGGAGCACATCTCCTTTGGAAAGCACTAAGTACAGGTTAGGAGGGTCATAAGTCACATAACCCCCTTGAGGGAAGTTTGACTTTAGCCAGCCATGAAATAGCAACTCTTCCGCTGCAGAGGGGAAGGTGAGGCTGGGGAAAGGCGGGTAATTTTATTATTATTATCATCGCTTGACCTCCCAACCCAGCGCTCGGAGCTGTCTCTCGTTAAGGAGTGTGCAAACAGGCTCTGCAAGCACCAGAGAC
>JANHFX010010264.1:42078-53459 GCA_027560015.1 Chloroceryle amazona | reverse complement strand
GGGTCTTGAGGATGAAGTAAGACGTCTTCCTCACAGTTAAACTTTTGACCCTGGTTCCTTGCGCATGCTCTGTAGGTACTTGGCAGACCTCTAACCCCCCTTCTCTGCTTCTTATCAGGACTGTCCATGCCTGATGCCTCCCCCTAAGGCAGTAATGGTATAACGACCCTGAAAGATATCAATGGTGTTATTTTTGCTTCTTTTGATCATCCAAGGTTTACTCTTCAAACCTTCTATTAACACGAATTGTTGGTCCATTTCTCACAATCTTAAATTGTTATCAGGGGACGTCTGTATGTTCTCTGTTCTGCAGATGAAGCTCTATTTTTGGTTAATTTCTTACTCGTTGCACAAACTTCTTTCAAGCCGCTCCTAGCCCTACAAGCTGCAAAAAGCTGCAAAACAGAATCTTTGCGGTTATTGTTGTGACACAGTTTAGCTTCACTGACTTTTATGAACAAAACTCTCAGGTGCCTATTACATGTCCTAGGCCTTTTCCTGGTGATACTTG
The DNA here is from genome assembly GCA_027560015.1 of Chloroceryle amazona. Classification (NCBI taxonomy): domain Eukaryota; kingdom Metazoa; phylum Chordata; class Aves; order Coraciiformes; family Cerylidae; genus Chloroceryle; species Chloroceryle amazona. Next base: position 52,948 of record JANHFX010010264.1, on the reverse strand, counting down.
AGTTGTCTTCACTCATTAAAAATAGGAATATTCTTTCTCTTTTTGTAAACGAGTCATATGTTTGTTCTGGGTTACTTTTATGAATAAAGTTTGGGTGAGAATGGTCACTAACTGGCATGCTGTTTTGTATTTTTTTGTTGGTTTGGGTTTTTTAAAAATTATATATTTTATTTTATCTGGAGGCCTTTTCAACCAAATATTTTCAGGTTTGTTTTTTTTTGACATTCTGGAGATAATCCATTTTAAACTTGCCCTATTTGCGACTACAAGAGAAAGAGCTTTTAATTCTTGAGATCAGGTAGATATGCCTGTATTAACACAGGTCTGCCAAAATGTTCTCTTGGGGAGAAAAAAAAATAAAAATCTGTATATTATGCTGCAAATGCATTTAGAACCTGATCAGAAGGGTTACTCTGAGGAATTGATAGTCAGGTTTTTGATTTTTCTGAAAACAGAAATGTTTTTTTGTTTGTAGACTTTTGGCATTGAATGTGTATCTTGGAACATTATTTTGCATGGTAAATGCCTTTTTCTGTGTGGACAATATAATTTTATGTAGTCTTCTATCAATAGACTTTTATCACTTCACATGTACTAATTAACCTGTCTCTCTTTTTAGGGTTTGGCTGTTAAACATGTCTTTTAAAAAAAGAGAAAAAAATGGTTAAAATGGTTTTGGTGTGTGTATTATTTAACTATATCACAAGAACTCACTGATCTTCTGCTGTTGTATTGCAGTATGCCAGGGTTTGGATCCCTGATTCAGAGGAGGTCTGGAAGTCAGCAGAACTACTCAGAGATTATAAACCTGGAGATAAAGTCCTCCAGCTTCGACTTGAAGAGGGCAAGGTAGGTCTGCATGTTGTTTATAAGCTGATTGTTCTTTTTCTTGGCCAGAGACTGATGTATCTAACACCCAAAGCTGTACTGTCAAAATATGTCCCTACTTACGTATGTGCAATTATTCTTGTCCTCTGACTTCCAGTAGTAATTTTTCAGTATGATAAATTACTCTGTTTACTTACAAAAAAAAAATTTGGCTGATTTTTAATATAAATAAAATTTTAAAAAATGTTGCTTTTATCCAACTGCCTGTCAAATTCAGTTGCATCATGCTTTTTTACTTGTGCTGTTAAACCTATAACCCTGGTATGATATTTCACTGAGAGTAGTGTTGCTACGAGAAGAGTGTTGCAGAGAAAGAACTGTGACTTTTAAGTCAAGCGTAACCATCAGAAGATTAATAAAGATAAAAAAGGGCAAGGATTAAGGGTACTATGGAAATGATGCTGTATATGGTATAGAGAAATCATGACGTCTACAAAAATCCTGTATCTGTTTATTGAAGGCTTGTTACTTTTTCATTACATTTAAATGATTATTTAATTTTAATTTATAATGATGGTGATTTCTTAGATCTAATGGAAAATAAAGTTCTACTGCAGTTGGTCAAATATTTACTTTTAATTTTGTTTTTTCTTACCAGTGGGCAATTTAGATCCTACTTTCATGTAGAGGTCTACATAGCAATGAAGTAAAAATAGCAGCTTATATTTATAGAATAGCTTCTAAATGAAATGTCTTTCTTGAATGAATTTCAGTCTTTGACTCACATTTCTTATATGGCAAGCTGAGTACAACCTTTTTAATCTGACAAGATTAATTTTCTCCCCATGTGTGCCAGGCTGTGTTGTGATGCTGCACACTTGCACATTGCATGTAACAGAATGTGGGTGTTTGCCAGTTAAGTCACATTGTTTGAGGACAAAGAAATAACAGGTAAATAAAGTGATTTTTAGATCTAGAGACAGATGCAATTAAAACATCTATATCATTATAAAAAATTGTAAGTAGCGTATTTTTGGTTTATGTGTTCTGCCAATATTCTCATATTGTATTACTGTTTATGAAGCTGTCTGTAGACTTATGGGAATCTGCTTCCTTAGGCTGTTCCACTTAAGAGGAAAACAATATAGAAAAAAGTTAGATTTATGATATAATGTGTTTTGGCTTATTTAATAAAAGTTTTGGTAGCAGAAGCAAGGCATTTGCTTAAGTAATAGTCTAAAAAATTGATATATCTTTATGGTTGTCTGTTACGCATAGAAAACACCTCTGAGAAATTTTAAATGTCATTTTTGGAGAAACAACTACTAAGTGAAATCAACTAATTTAAATCTTGCATTGCATTTTTGTAACTTAGGGATGTTTCACTGGGAAGAATGGCTGGAGGGACTTTATGAGGAAACCTAAACACCATCTCTTTTAACACATTTCCATTTGATTTTCAGGACCTAGAGTATTGCCTGGATCCTAAGACAAAAGAACTCCCACCCCTGCGAAACCCTGATATACTTGTTGGTGAAAATGACCTCACGGCTCTCAGTTATCTCCATGAACCTGCAGTTTTGCACAACCTCAAAGTTCGATTTATAGACTCTAAACTAATCTATACCTATTGTGGCAAGTACTATCTTTTCATACCATAATCTTTTCAGAGAATGCTCTGGACAGGAAAAGGAAAGTTGATCATTGATATGTCCACCTTTAACTTAAAGTCATTTAATGATAGGCATGTTTTACTATTCTTTTGGAAGTCCCTATGTTTGTGGTCATTAAGGGCATCAAGTAGACTTGAAAGTATTAAGGTTCAGAGAAAATCGACTTCACCGTGTGTTCCTCTAGCTTCCCAATGGACTCTTTCTAAAATCTTTATTCAGCAATTCTATCTTGCCAGTGGGATTCCTGTCTGGTTGTTGTTCCCCTTAGGCTTGCTTAGATAGATAGGCTCCTCTGCCTCTGTATACAAGGTATCAGTTTATTTTCTTCTTCACGTTTTCCAATCAGTACAACTGTAGTGGTACATTTGTAACAGTGCATGAGCCAATGCTTGCCCGATCACAATTAGGTACAGTCTTGGTTTTAAAATTGCCACAACTTGCAGTAGAGATTACCCAAAGTTATAATTGTCTGTGATATTTTCAGATGACCAGAATAGGGTGAAGTTACTTTAATGAACACCTCATCATAAGTGCCAAATTGCAGCTGAGTGATCTATTTTACAGGAACACTGTGAGATAGTTTAGGCTTAAATTTAGATGTCATGTTTCTGGGCTTTTTTCTCTGTGTGCATGTGTTTCTTTTAAATCTCAGTGTTTACTCAAAATGCATTGCTAACTTTTAATATAACATTTCAATATACATGAACTTTGTAAAAATTGTCCAAAATTTCTCTAGTTTATCTGTACTTTGGACATTGTGCTAGTGCATAAGAGCAGTTTGTCACTAGTATTTTTTTTTTACATTTTTAGCAGAGTAAAACCAAACATAATGTGATGATGTGATTGACAGAAACCAGATATTGAAAAATTTCTTCTTGTAATTGTCTGATTAAGGCAAAGGCACATTTTTCCAGTGCATGAATCTGCAGGCCAGTTTATGCCAGCAGAAAACACTTCATGATTTCTTCTTTAATACACAATTTAACTTTAATCACACTTTAGTAGAACAGTCAAAGTTCTTGGTATTGTAAGCTAGAGTATACTGAGTCTTCTTGAGGTGATCATAGATTATTAGACCTGCTCTTTACAATTTCACTGTACTTTGTGCTGTTTTGCAAACTATAGAGTGAGGAAGTCATGTTACAAGGTGATGCTTGAGAGAGAGCAGCTAATCATGGCTGCAGGTATCTGAAGCAGAAGTTTGTGCTTTGCAACTGAAGACCTTGTACTGTCCTGATCTGCATATGGAATATGCCAAGGGTCACATTTTCCCACTTTTACAGCTCCATCCATGCTTATGGGTATGGAGAGCTAAGGGACCCAGCACATTAAACATGTTGTGATAGGCAGACTGCAGGCATTAATGTCCTCCCACATTTCATTCACTCCAGCTGTTCCTAATCTGATGGATGCTCAGCAGTGTGCATCTCCTCCCAGTCCTGATAACAGCAGTGTCCAGACCAGAGGGAACTGGATTAGACATTGCCACCCTTTGCTGCAGCAAGCCTTCATTTCTGTAAGAGTGGGAGATGATTCATACCTACATCTCATCCCATCATGCAGTCAGAGTATGACTAGAGGCACAGAATAATTCAGGGTGGAAGATACCTCTGGAAGTCTTCAGTGAAGCTCCCTACTTAAAACAGGTCTGACCGGATCAGGTTGATCATGTCTTGGACCAGTCAAAGTACCTGAGTATTTGAATATCTCCAATGATGGAGATACCACAGCCTCTCTGGGCAAACCCTGCTAAGGGTGCATGTTCTGGTCCCAGCACTGGGAAACCACCCCAGTTCCCCTGGTTTAGACATTGTCTGTGTTTCTTTCCCTGGTGCCTCCATGACAAAGATGGAGATGAGATATTGTTAAAAGGCTTTTGTGCAACTGGAGTCTCACAGGCTGAGCTTGTAAGAGGTTTTCAGTCCGGGCAGTCCTGTGCCTACTGATACCACCATGCTTCTTCCATAACACAGCCTGCCTGGTTTGTGCTTTGGCTGCTTGCTCACGTGATATATTTGGCATCATTTAAGAGGCTTTCAAAAGGAATGCTGTCTTCTAGTTTTGTTTTGCTGGTTTTGTGTTTTGTTTTCCCTAGTGCAGCTTTAGTTGTGGGTTTGGCTGGTTTTATTGTTTCTTATTGGGCTGGAAGGCCTTTAGCTCTCCATGGATGGGTCTGCCAAAGGGCCTGGTATGGTGGAACTTGGTCAGCTGTTTTCCTTCCAAACAGGACTCAAGTGATGAGTTCTGTGAGCTGCACGTGGGTTTATTAGAAATATGTGGATCCAGCATTGTGGGGATTTCTGGTGGTCAAAATATGGGTGAAGGAGGTTTAATGCTCCCTGGTAACCTAAGGAATCAAGTATGCTGTGGATTTATTCGATTGGAATGTAGGCATATGTATGTCATGTTATAAACTAAAGAAAATAAAGTTGGCATGTCAGCCTTTAAAAACCTAATCCTTTGAACACGGCCATTCACCTTTCAAACTGCCCTATCAGTTCCCATTCTGAGTAAAAGTTATTTCCCCTCTGCAAACATTATTGCCTTAGAGTTTTGCCTATGGGAGGAACTGTATTTGCCTCCTTAATCTGACTCACACATTTACATCATGAAGGTGGTGTGAGCTAACCCAGCTCTTTTAGCCTGAAGGAGATTAGAACCACTTTAATCCACCAAGAGAATTAGGGTAACAATTTTCTCAACCAGCAGAACTAGAACCAGGACAGATGGATGTCCACAGCCCTAGATAAAAAATCAGCCATGCTGTTATAGTGTAGTATTTTGAATGGATATTAAATTCTTTAAAATTTAATTTTGAAGTAATCCATACTTTTAAACAGAAAGCCTCCTGATTTCTTAATTTCAAGTCAGCCTTTCACCAGCAATTCAGGGGTGATTTATAACTTTACTATTGGGAATATGAAATGAAGAATTAATGAAGGACATTGAAAACATAGGAAAATTTGACTGCTTACTAGAAAAAACTGTTATGGCTGTGCTGAAAACTCAGTGAATGCTGCTGGTTAGTTCAAGTCTATAAAGTAGTGTTGCTATGCAGGAGAGCAAATTTAAAATTAGCTATTTATGTTGATGTCCACAGGTGGATGAATATGTGCAAGATAAAATAATCAAATACACTTATTTTGGGAATATATAAAAAGAGTGGCACAGAGTAGCCAGATTCCAACTTAGAGTAATTGAGGGAATGAAAACACACAAATATAATTTTAAAGTTCCATAGGAAACATGTAATTCCAAACTCACTTGTTTTGGATATTTCCAGATGGTAGTTGCTTGTTGATTTTCTATATCGCTACTGAATTTAAGTGATTTAAAATGCTGCAGAATTGTCGTGGAGCTGCTTAGTTTGAATTCAGGTGTTTATTTTTGCCCATGTAGGCAAAAGCAGGAGGGAGATGTCTGAAGCCTCATACAGCTTTTTTTTTTAATGTCTCTTTGATTACACGTGAAGCCTGGGAGGCTCAGGTTGGTGGCATGGCCTTACTTAACTTTTTCCTTTATTTTCACAGTTACAAAGGGCAGATATTAAAAGCCAACACTGAAAATATTACTTGAGTCCGCTGGTACTGGTTCCCTCCCCTCCTTAATCCCCTTCTTATTTTTTGGCTTATCACTAAAGCATTAGAACTTGGCATACTTTTTTAGAGAGACTCTTCACTCAAAACTCCTGAGTCATTTTAGTGAAGTCATTGCTTATGGAAAAAACCTGACTGTTTACGTGGGTGTGTCTAGCTGTAAAACTTGCCATATATTTGAGGAAATAGAGGTTTTTCAGATCTCTTTGTGAAAGATATCCTATTGTTTATTGTTTTTGCTGTGATTTGTGCTTGATCTATAAATGCATGACAGGATTTCAAAATGGGATGATGCTCCCAGTACCAGACTGTAGATGTTTTCCCTTCCCTTTTCCCAGCTTTTCCACAGAAAATTTCTTACATAGGCATGACAACACTGTAATCTGCACAGAGCATAGAGTGCAGAAAGTCTGTGTTTGTGCATATGAATTTCTGAGTAAATTTAGAAGCGAGCTGAATGCTGTAGAAATGCTTTTGGTGCAGGTTCTTCAGGCATGGTTTGTCCAAGGAGTGTGTGTAGCATGTTTGCAATAGTCACTATGGAGCCATCTGCACCTGTATTGCCTCTTTTAGGAACCAAAATATTTAAGAAGAAATTCTATTTTTAAAATGGCCACAGTTAAAATTAGAGGTTTGTTGGTTTTGTTTTTGTTTTTTTTTTCCCCTTATCACATTGTCAAGGTGAGAAGGAATTGCCATGTCAAGAGAGCACAGTTTGCCTGACATGGCTGGGTCTTATGTGGCAGTGATCAGTGTTTTCACCCCTGCACGGAGCAAATAGGTGTTCCTTTCCCATTGTAAATGCTGCAGGAGAGAAAGGTGTAAGTAATCTTTGTCAAATTATCCCGTGGGCAGAGCAATCGTCATTTCTCATGGAAAAAAAAAAAAAAAAAGAAAAGTTCTGAAAACATTTGAGATCTCACTTTATGGCTAGAAAAGATGTATGGAGTAAAACTAAGATTTCCTGTTCAGGGAGAGTGAAAGGATGGCATGAGTTTAGAAATGCTGTAGAAATTAGTGGTATTTAAAAAGGCAGTTATGTGTTTAATTGAGATGGAAAAACTAGAAAATAGAATGTGTAGGTAGTTACACACATAGATGTATAAAATGAGGGTTTTATGGTGACTTCTAGAGTTGTAATTAACTTCATAGAATCATAGAATGGTTTGGGTTGGAAGGGACCTTTAAGGGTCATCTTTAAGGGTCAATTTCTTAATGTGACTGTGTACCGCTGTGAATCAGCCTTACGAAATATGTCTAACTGTATTCTTTTTACCTCTTTAAGCAGAAGTTTGTCCTGCCTTACTGGCAGAGCTGCTTTGATGTCCAGATTGCACCATGACTCTACTTTGTTGCTTGTTACAAAAACTGAAGTTGTTATTCCTGGGCACAGCATAAAAGCTGAAGGGTTAATACATTTCACGTATCCAGACTGACAGTCAGTGAAGCCATGTAGTTGTTATAATTCACAAATCACATAATCGTTTGTAATTCACAGTAAAACACAGGGAAGTATGATGCACATTCCTTGGTTTACTTCACTGAGCAGGCGGTATTTCAAGTTGACATGCTCCAAATCTGGTTGCTTTGTGCATACAGCTTTAGAAAAGGCAGATACAGAGAAAAAGTAAAATGTTGTCCCTGCTGTGTTTCTTAAAAGAGGGTAGAATTAAACTCTTCTGATATTTCTATGGGCAAAACAGTGGTCAGAATAAATATTTGTTGAAGTCAATAATATCAGATCCTTACTCTTCTCTAGCTAATATTTTTAGAAAGGTTAGAATAATAGTTGGTGTAAAAGCATGTTTTGGTTTATTTTTAAACAACCATTAATACTTTCTTTTGTTTAATTTCCTTTGTAGGTATTGTCTTAGTGGCCATAAATCCTTATGAACAACTGCCTATCTATGGCGAAGATATTATCAATGCGTACAGTGGCCAAAATATGGGAGATATGGATCCGCATATCTTTGCGGTGGCTGAAGAAGCATATAAGCAGATGGCCAGGTTTGTACACCACAAGCCTTGAATTAATTGTTTTTCTAAAAGAAATAAGATTTAGGATTTCTGGCCCGTGGCCTTCTCTTTAATTTATAAATAATGATATGTTTTGCAATATCCATCTTTTATCTAATGTTTTTGTATATTTCACAAGAAGATAAATTGCCTAAGTTAGTGAAGAGTAAAGCATTATGAATGCCATGAAGATTAGCCCAGTGCTTTATAAGATTATGTTGTTTTGATTTGATTAGCAAAATGCGGAGATACTTTTAGTAATCACTGGATTTTTTAAAGAGATAACTGCCAGATTATTAACTGTTTTTTTATTTGTATGTGATACTGACAACAGAAAACAATCACTTGGCTTGTGAATGTTATTGTAGGCTCCTAGTCATGTTGGTAAAGTCCCAGCTAAATAATCTGCCTGTGGCTGTTGTTGACTAGAATTAAGAGGGAGCAGAGGGATGATTGCAGAGTGCCTGAAAACACTATCTCTAAGCACACTGTAACAGCTGTACAGGAAATCCTCATTTCTTTAAATATTGCATAAAAAATGAACTTGTCACCCAAGGAGAGTTGGTTGTTAGAAACTTCTTTGGCTTCACCCCAGCAGCTTGCTAATTGAGGAGCTTTTGAAATACTTCATTTTTAGGATAAAGACCTTTTGGGCTACTTGGGTAGTCTTTGGTTAACAAGCTGGTATCCTCACTTGTTATCTGCAAGCTATTGATACAAGTTTTCCTTGTTGTCAGTACAGCTCATGATCAAATTAATCAAGTAAATCAGTAACAGTTCTGTAGATGAATTGTGATGGCCCTCAAGCCATGTTGCATGAGGGGTAGGCAAGGGGATAATGGGTTGAGTATGCTAAAATGTTCCATCTTTGAAATTAGCTATCTGCTGAAGAATCCATATGAGAGTTTGAATGAAATTTAAAACTTAGAATCAGATTGTCTGTGACTATTTCATTAACACTTTAATAATTGCATTGAATATTCATATGGTATTAATCTGTAGTTATGCATGTAATTGGTGAGATTTATTTTTCTGTTGTTAATCTTTCCTAACTCTGTGTTTAAATGATCACTGGAATAATTAGTTATGATGCTCCTATCCATAAGGCTTTGTAAGTGAGCTCTTCTAAACATTTACTCCTTAGTTGGTCTTGTTACTTTACAATTTAATGATCTAGAATTTGTTCTTCCCAGCTTCATTACTGCATCTGCTGTGGCTGAGAAACTCCTTCCATGTGTGTGTTTGTAACTAAATGATCTCTGTAGTCTTCTTCAGCCAAAGAAAATGTCCTGTGACAGCAATTAGGAAAGATAGTGATTATACACTAAATATTTGCATTGCATCTTCAGAAAAAATACAGTGAAAAAATGTTGGTCATTGAAATGACAGGGATGGAGCACACATCTGGCTTGTGCATGAAAAGTGATATTTGGCAACTGCTTGGGGTAAATTGCAGTATAAAGCAGCGCATAAAGATACCATCAGATGTGAAATTTTTCTACATAGAGAGAGGGCCAAATGGTGTGGTATGTGTGGGCTGTGATGTGCCCATCTGGCTGTCTGTTATTTCCTCTTTCAACAGCAGTTCTGTTACCAATTTCCAGTGGAGGGTCAGTGAAAAGGAATTTACTCATAAAACGCCTTTACCCATAGCTGGCACTGAAATAAGTGATTACTGTTTTCTCAGTAGCTTCTTTCCTTTTTCAGCACAGAATAATTTGCACTTTTAAGTTCACTTGAGCTTTTTTAAGCCTAATCCCTTTTTTGGATACTTTTCTATTCTCACCCCCTCCCCCACCTCTGCTCTCCTCTTCTGTTCCTTCCTTCTCATCTGTACCTTTGTGCCTTTTTCCTTTTCTTGTTCCATCTCCTGTTGCTCCTCTGCACATACTGACAGTTTTGTTTTCAACACCTTTCCTCTGCTGTGCCCAAAATAAGCAATGAACTAGTTTTACAACTGCATTTAAATTCTGTTAGACATACGGTTATGTACAGCTTGTACTTAGCAGTAACTTCTTTGCGTTGGGTTGTATGATTCTCTGGACTACTTACACTGCAGGTGTAAGGATACCAGAGCAGCTCTTTTCCTCTGTCCAAGCAGGAGGAGCTCCACCTGCTAGCGTTTCCCAGTGTGAGGGAGCAGGATCAGTTGGATGGGGACCTGTCTGAGGGGCTCCCCACTGCCACAGGGCTTTTTGTGCAGAGCAGTTTGGGGGCTGCTGTGGTTCTGTAGAAACAGCTGTGACAAGCTGTGCCTTATGGAAAGAGCTGGGACCTGCATGCAGAGGTCTCTTTTCACAGATAGCAGTGTACTGTTCATGGGTAGCTTGCTTCATTTGGGCAGGTTTGGGACAGTGTTTAAGGCAGATCACAGGTATCACAGGGTGTCAGGGTTGGAAGGGACCTTGGAGATCTTTGAGTCCAACCCCCCTGCCACAGCAGGAGCATACAATGTAGCACAGGTCACAAAGGAACACAGGCAAGTGGGTTTTGAAAATCTCCAGAGGAGACTCCACAACCTCTCTGGGGAGCCCACTCCAGTGCTCTGTGACCCTTACAGTAAAGAAGTTCCTCATCACGTTAAGATGGAACCTCTTGTGCTCCAGCTTGTATCCATTCCACCTTGTCCTGTCACAGGGAATGAGTGAGAAGAGGCTGTCCCTTTCCTCTTGACACTTAGCCCTCATATATTTATAAATATTTATCAAATCCCCTCTCAGTCTTCTCTTCTCCAGACTAAAGAGCCCCAGGTGTCTC
>JANHFX010010264.1:0-41978 GCA_027560015.1 Chloroceryle amazona | reverse complement strand
GTATCTGCCAATCCTCCCAGTTTCATGTTGTCAGCAAACTTGCTCAGAAGACACTCTGTTCCGTCATCAATGCAATTAATAAAGATGTTGGACAGGACCAGAACCAGCACTGATCCCTGGGGGACTCTACTAGTTAACGGCTCTCCAGCTGAGCTTGGCACCACTGACCACCACTCTTTGGACTCTGTTGTCCAACCAGTTACTAATTCATTTTACTATCTGCTCTTCTATCCCATACTTCCTGAGTTTCTCCACCAGGATGTTATGGGAGACTGTGTCAAAAGCCTTACTAGAGGTCAAGATAGACTACATTCATTGGTCTCCCTGCATCTATCCGTCCAGTTACGATATCATAGAAGGCTATTAGATTAGTCAAGCATGACTTCCCCTTGGTAAATCCATGCTGACTACTCCTGACAACCTTCTTCTCTTCCATGTGCCTAGAGAAGACCTCCATAATGAGACTCTCCATTATTTTTCCAGGGATGGAGGTGAGGCTGACTGGCCTATAGTTTTCCCTTTTAGAAGACTGGAGTGACATTGGCTTTCCTCCAGTCCTCCGGCACCTCTCCCGTTTGCCATGATTTTGCAAAAATGATGGAGAGTGGTAGGGCGACAACATCAGCCAATTCACTCAGCACTCTTGGCTGCATCTCATCAGGGCCCATGGACTTATGTATATTCAACTTATGTAACTGGTCCTTCACCCAGTCTTCATTGACCAGTGGAGAGTGATCCCTCACCCAGGCTCTCTGTCCCCTTCCACTAGGGACTGGAGTTCACTGGGGCTGGTCTTGGAAGTAAAGACTGAAGTAAAGGTGCTCAGCAGCTCTGCCTTCTCTGCATCCTCAGTTATCAAGACTGCTGCTTCATTCAGCAGTGGCCCCACACTTTCCCTATTCTTCCTCTTACCACTTATGTATTTGAAGAAACTCTTCTTACTCTCTTTTACTTCATTCACCAATTTAAGTTCTAGGAGGGCTTTGGCCTTCCTTGTTTCCTTCCTACATGCCCTGATTACCTCTCTAACTCTTCCAAATGACAAGTCCTTTTTTCCATGAGCTGTATACTTCTCTCTTCTTTGAAATCATCCTCAGAAGCTCCCTGCCCATCCATGCAGGTCTCCTAACATGCCTTCCCAATTTTTTCCTCAATGGAATACATCTATCCTGGGCCTGGAGGAAGTGGTATTTAAAAGTTAACCAACTTTCTTGAGCTCATTTACCCTCCAGAGTCCTAGCCAATGGGATTCCTGCAAGCAGGTCTTTGAAGAGTTCAAAGTTAGCCCTGTAGAAGTCCAGGGTTGGAATCCTACGTACTGCTTTATGTCCCTTTGTGTAATACTAAACTCTGTCATACCATGATCACTATCGCCTAGGCTGTTCCCGACCCTAATCTCCCCTCCCAGTCCTTCCTCATTAGTTAATACAACGTCCAGCAGTGCACCTCTCCTTGTTGGTTCCTTCACTACCTGCATCAGGAAGTTATCATCTATACACTGCAAGAACTTTTTGGACTGGGTATGCCTGGCTGTGTGGGCTTTCCAACAAATATCAGGGTGATTGAAGTCACCCATGACTAAAGGCCACTTCCAGTTGACTGTAGAAGGCCTCGTCAGCACCTTCTTCTTGGTTTGGTGGTCTGTAGTAGACACCCAGAACAGTTTTAACTCCCTTTTCCATGTCCCTTAATTTTTACCTGCAAGCTTTCAACCTGTTGTACCTTCACTCCTGGATAGAACCTAATACATTTCAGTTGCTCTCGCACATAGAGAGCAACACCACCATCTTCCCTTGCTGGTCTATCTTTTATGAACAGTACATAGCCATCCGTAACAACATTCCAGTTATGGGAGCTGTTCCACCACGTCTCAGTAGTTGCAATTATGAGGGATTTAAAGGAAGTAAATTATTATTGAAGAACTTATTTTTGTCTCAGAAATATATTATCTCACAATGTCAGCATATGGGTGTTTGCATGTGTGGAACCCTTTGAACTGCAATGCATACCACTTTTCGACATCAGCATTTCCAAATTAATAACAGAAAAGAAGTTCAGTCTTCACAGTCCCCCCCTCTGTGGTAAAACTAAGGCAACGTATCTGTTGGCAAGTATTTTTAATATTTTTTTTATTTAAGCTTCACAACTTCAGTAGGAATCCTAACCAGAGCAGGTGCAGCTCATTTTCTTTATAATATTCAGTAGAAGACTACATTTTTAACTGTACAGCTCACAGTAAGAGATGTTGATGATTATAGTTGTGAAACTGCTAAGAGTTGCATTAATGTATGAGAATTATGATTATCAGTTTCCTAACACTATTAAAGTTGTTCCAAATCACTTTAAGCAGGATCTCTTCCCTTGCCTCATATGGGTATATTGCAGTAATTAAGATAAAGTTTGGGGGTTTTTATCAGCTCTTTGTTGATCTGATTTGCTCTATCCTACTTGTGGTTGATGACAGAGCAGAATTCATTGCTTTTTAATTTAATAAATTAACTTGCAGATTTCCTTCTGATTAATTAGCAAAGTTACCTAGCAATGAGCAAGTTGAAAGTAACATTTGAAAACAGAATTACATATTGATGAGATCCCTGTAAAACTCAATGGATACCACATCAGAAAGCAGCAGTATTAAAAATGTCTGTCTTCAAAGTTTGGGGTTTTGTTGTTTGTTTGTTTGTTTGTTTGTTTCTGTTTGAGCAAAGTGTAATGATATGTTCAGTGTTTCTTTTTTTTTATTAAATTACCTTTAATAAGTAAGCTGTCTCTCTGTTCTGTCAGATTTTGTGTGTATCCGATGGCACTCAGCTGCCAGAAGATTTTTTTACATTTTTTTTAATTTTTAGTCACTTTTTGTTCAAAAGGAAGCTTTGGGGAGATGTTCAGTAGGTGTTCAGTAGGTGTTTTGGAAGCACCTTGACTTGACAGTCTCCAGTTATCCCAGGCATCTCAAGCTGATGTCCTCTTATAAAATTGCATATTTGATCAGCTACTGCTTTGCTTCCAAGTGTCTGATAAGTGGATACTCTCTTCTCCCCTGGGAGAAGTAGGGAGGAGGATGATTAAAAACCTGTCATGGATTTGGATCCAGTTATGAAATGAAAGCTTGCTCTGGGGGGTTCTTTACTAACATACAATGGTCTCCTTTAATTTACGGCTTTGACATATGGCATTTTATATTAAATACCTTGAAAAGAGACGGTACTTTTGAGGCTCTGTTCTTAAAATAGAATGAAAACAGAAATTGACCTTTTTGGTGAGAACAGATGATTCTGCAATAGTCTCTACTTTGGGTCTGACATTTTATGATGTTACAGGTACAAGACAGCAGATGGGGTAATCAACTTGATGCAACATCAGGGACCTACATGTCTCTGCAGTGAGCATTTTTAGGCAAGAAAAGGGTTAAACATGGTTGTAGCTGGAAACTAGAGTTCATGTGAGGTGTCCTACTGGTAGCTAAGCAATGAGCTTTCCTAAACTATTGCAGGAGTGACCTCTGACTAATCCCTGGATAAATCAGTTGCATAGTGCTGGCTCATCTTTGTGCTCTTTTGGAGGGCAATAGGTCATGATTTTGCAGCATGTGCTGACCTTAGTTCTATTCATTTTATGTGTTGAGAGATACTACTGTCAATTTATTATCTTTGCACCTTTTGCCATTTCTGCAGTCAAGAGCTGTGTTTCCTGAACGTGATTAAAATGGCAAGTGGTGTGATTTGTTAAAAAAAAGGTACATCTCTTGGTTTTGAGAGTATTGCACAACATTTTACCAAGCTATTGAAAAGGACCACAAGTTGCATAAGGTGTTTGAGGTGTTTTGGAGTGACTGAGTTTGCAGCTGGAACAGGAAGAGAATTCGGGTTATGTGTAACATTAATTTCATTTGGCACTTTCCATGAACAGATCTCAAAAGTCCTCTACAGAAGAGATCAGTGTCATTATTTCCATTTTATAAGTTGAAACAGACATGGGGAGTGGGAGAGCAACTTTGGCAAGTTCATCAAGGCAGCAAAAGCAGGTCATAGAGCCCCTGAATCGAAAATGCTGATCCAGTGTCTAATGACTTGATCACACCAGCTTGACAATAAAATACATTAGAATAGACTGTGTAATTAATAGTGAAGCAGTTAAATGGGTTTCCTGGTAACATTCTCCCAAAGCTAATTTGTTTTCAACACACAAAGGTAACATACTATATTTTGCATGCCTTCATCTCCTGCAGCATTAAGGGGTCTGTGTGCAAGGTAACATATATTGCATAATAATGTTTGCTTTCATAAAAGGCTTCATGTGTTCCAGGTGCGTTATAAGCATTCAGCAAAGTGTGTTTCCTCTATTTTTTATAACATTTCCTGGAATATGTGGATGACAACTTCCTGTTGCAGCTGGTAAGCGAGCATATGAAGGGTAGTGTCCCACTAGACCTACTCTTTGTGAACAGGGAAGGGCTGGTGGAAGATATGGTGGCTGGAGGTCATCTGGGTTGCAGTGACCGTGATATGATAGAATTTTCAATATGTGGTGAAGTTAGGAGGGCTGTCAGTAAAACCTCTACCTTGGACTTCCAGAGGTCTGAGTTTGCTCTACTCAGGACACTACTCAGGTCTACTCAGGTTAGGAGAGTCCCTTGGGAAGCAGCCCTCAAAAGCAAAGGGGCCTCAGAAGGCTGGGCTTACTTTAAGAATAAAATTATGAAGGCGCAGGAGCAGGCTGTCCCTATGTGCCGAGAAATGAGCCAGTGGGGTAGAAGGCCGGCGTGGTTGAGCAAGGAGCTTTTGCAAGAACTCAGGTTAAAAAAAAAAGAAAAATGTGGATCAACTTTGGAAAAAGGAGCAGGTGAACTAGGAGGCATTTAAGGATATTTCAAGGTCATGTAGAAAGAGAATTAGAGATGTGAAAACTCAGTTAGAACTTAATCTGGCCAATTCTGTCAAGGATAATAAAAAATGTTTTTATAAATACATTAAAAATAAAAGAAGGGCCAGTAAAAATCTCCATTCCTTACTGGATGAAGGGGGGAACATAGTAAGAGAAGGCAAGGAAAAGGCGGAGGTACTTAACACATTCTTTGCCTCAGTCTTTAACAAAAAGACTGACTATCCTCAGGGCAACTGGGCCCCTTAGTTGGTATGCAGGGACGGGGAGCAGAATATCCCTCCTGTAATCCAGGAGGAAGTAGTTAGTGACCTGCTGTGCCACTTAGATCCTAACAAATCTATGGGTCTGAATGGGATTCGTCCTAGGGTGCTTAGGAAGCTGGCACAAGAACTAGCTAAGCCCCTCTCCATCATTTATTACTGGTCCTGTCTAACCAGGGAGGTCCCAGATGACTGGAGGTTGGCCAATGTAATGCCCATGCACAAGAAGTGCTAGAAAACTTACAGGCCTGTCATCCAGAAAACTTACAGGCCTGTCAGCCTGACCTCGGTTCCTGGCAAGGTTATGGAGCAGATCATCCTGAGTGTCATCAATCAGTATATACAAGACAGCCAGGGGCTTAGGCCCAGCCAACACAGGTTTAGGAAAGGAAAGTCCTGTCTAACCAATCTGATCTCATTCTATGACTGGGTGACCCATTTGGTAGACAAGGGGAAGGCTGTGGATGTGGTCTACCTAGAGTTCAGCAAAGCCTTTGACACACTCTCCCACAGCATCCTCCTGGAAAAGCTGTCAGCCCATGGCTTGAACAGGTGCACTCTTTGCTGGGTTAAAAACTGGCTGGATGATCGGGTACAGGGATTGGTTGTGAATGGTGTTGCATCCAGTTGGTGTCTGGTGACCGGTGGTGTCCCCCAGGGATCAGTACTGGGCCCAGTTCGATTCAGTGTCTTCATTGATGACCTAGATTAGGGGATCAAGTGTACCATTAGTAAATTCACGGATGACACTAGGTTGGGGGAGAGTGTCGATCTGCTCTAGGGTAGGGAAATGCTGCAGAGGGACCTGGTTGGATTGAGTTGATGGGCTGAGGCCAATAATATGAGGTTCAGCAAGCCCAAGCATAGAGTCCTACAGTAACCCTGCGCAGTGCTACAGACTGGGGGATGAGTGGCTGGAGAGCAGCCTGGCAGAGAGGGACCTGGGAGTACTGGTTGACAGCAGTCTGAACATGAGTCAGCAGTGTGCCCAAGGGGCCTGAAAGGCCATTGGCATCTTGGTCTGTATCAGGAATCGTGTGGCTAGCAGGTCTAGAGATGTAATTCTCCCCATGTACTCAGCACTGGTGAGGCCTCACCTGGAATAATGTGTGCAGTTTTGGGCCCCTCACTTCAAGAATGATACTGAGGTGCTGGAGCAGGTCCAGAGGAGAGCAATGAGACTGATGAAGGGGGTGGAGGAAAAGTCTTATGAGGAGTGGCTGAGGGAACTGGGGTTGATCAGCCTGGAGAAGAGGAGACTCAGGGGGACCTTATCACTCTCTACAACTACCTGAAAAGAAGTTGTAGTCACGTGGGGGTCAGGCTCTTCTCCCAGGCAACTAGTAACAGGACAAGAGGGCATGGCCTGAAGCTGCACCAGGGAAAGTTTAGGTTGGACATTAGGAAGCACTTCCTCACGGAAAGGATTATTAGACACTGGAATGAACTGCCCAGGGAGGTGGTGGAGTCACCATCCCTGGAGGTATTTAAGGAAAGATTGGATGTGGCCCTTAGTGACACAGTCTGTCTGATGTTATGGTGTTGGGTCGTAGTCTGGACTCGATGATCTTAGAGGTCTGTTCCAGCCTCACTAATTCAGTGATGGTCTACAGTGGCCATACCTAGATCAGCACAGAGCTGGTCTCAGGTGCTGAGCTTCCAGCCCCAGTCCTGTGCTCAGAACGTACTCTCTTCTCCAGTGGCTAAAGATGATGTCACTGAGAAATACTGTTAGGCTTAAAAAACAGTTACATTGGAAATACTTTTTTTAATATGTAGTTAAAGAAAATGATTTGTTGGACTAATATTTAATGCCTATTAAAAATGAATGTTTTTAAAGAGAATTTACTGCTTAGTCAAGAGCAATTGTTGTGACTCAAGGTGCAGCTTGAATAGTTCTCTTAATGTTAATGTGTGGTATCTGCAGAGACTGGGATGTGTCAGGTCAGAGCATGTTAGATCCAGATTGTCGGAACAAACCAATGGGTACAGGGTGTGCAGGTGAAACAGACCAAGACATGTGGCTGCTGTTCTTCACAGGAAGTGATGGTTGGTCCTAGTAACTCACTTTTTCTCCTCCCCATTACTTAACTGCACAATGGTTTAAAGCACTTCAGTCTCTAACAATAATCCCTAGCGCTTACACAGCACTTTGCACTTTCTGGGCATTATAAAAAAGGAACTTTGGTAATCCACACAACAGTCTTTTTGAGGGTAGAAAAAATAATTAGCTATTTCAGGCCGGATCTTTTGGGATGTATTAATTTGGAGGCTTTGGCACTGGGAACACTGGAATGACATGTCTCTCTGGGGATGGAGGGGCTGTGCAAAGGAGGACTGCAAGATGGAAACTTAAAAATGAGGGAAAAAGATTTTCTGCAGTACAGGTTGCTTGGGGTGGCATTTATAGGTGCTGCCTGGTTGGCAAGTTAGTGGACAAAATGTGTGTGCTTTTCCATGTTAAGGAGGCCAAGAGCAAAATACAGAAACAGAGGATAACGAAACTTATTTAGGGTTGCTAAGGAGTTGTTCAGAAGGTTTTTGAAGGGCAAGATGTTGCCTCTTGCTCTCGACATGCGAGGTTCTGGGAAGGCTGCCTGGACCTGGTGGCTGCTGTTCTTTATCCGTCCGAGAGCATTAGAAAACTGCTGAATGAATCCTTATATATTTATTTGTTGAAAAAGTTACATTACTTCTATTTGAAAAGCAAATCCTGGGTTCGTAGAGCTGCCAGGTTTTGTAATGGCTTCTTAACAGATGTTGCACACCCTGGGCTGAATTTCAAAGGTCTTTACACTGAACAAGTGCTGCTAAACATGTACAGCCTTGCTTGCTGCCACACAACACCACACTTAAGGCAAAGGTGAAGCTAAATATATTGCACTGACTTGTGTCAGCCTTCCAGGGCTATTGGGTTTTACAGCTGTCTTTCATTTTAGGGTAAGTCTAAAAAGCAGTTTTGGTCTTTTAGAAAAGCAAATAACTAACAGTGGAAGCATCACACAGAAGTGGAGCATGATCACTCAGATTGTACCTGGGACCTACCCTGACAGGGGAATGGGAAGAGTACAGGCTGGTGAGCTCTGCAAAAAAAAATAAATTCTTTTATCTCTCCCAAGCCACCTGTCATGCTGAAAAAGGGATAGTGGTCCAGGGAGAAAAAAAACAAAACCAAACAAATGAAACCACAACAAAAAATATCCCCAAAACAAACAACCAAGCCCACAAAAAAAACACACACACCCCCCCCCCCAAGCAACAACAAAAACAATCCAAACCAAACAAAACAACCCGTATTTATTTTCAACTTTACCATCTCTGGTGTTTTTAGGAAATGTTCTGTTTATTTCAATATTTCTTGAAGTCGCACCTATTTAGTGAGCCTTCAAGTGAGGTGTGCAAAACCATGATACTTTGTCTTGTATCACCGATTTGTCCTCTATTGCTTTATTCTTTTTCCTGGATTTGTCTGCTACACGTCCTCTTTCTGATGTTGGAAGATGCCCAGTGCCTTGAAGACAGTGCTCCCATTAGCCTGCTGGGGCTGGCCTTCTGTGGCTGGGAGGTTCCTTCCTAAATTTCTTAAGTACATCAAGCTGCTTTCTGTGAAGCTCACAAAAGATTCGATGCTACAGGGAACTCTTAACTTTATACTGATACCTAAAGAAAGCTGATGTATATTACAAGAAAGGCATTTAAACGTTTTTCTTTCTAAGCCTGAGTAAGGTGTTTGGAATGGGTGGAGTATTAGATGTGTTTCTCTATTTCTATAACATCAGTATTTATAAAGTTATTTGGAAACATTGATAAAGTATTTACAATGTTTTTTAGGTCCACGCTGCTTTTAGTTTCAGTGCATTGTTTCAACTTTTTATTTCATCTTATTGATGAGGAAGTTTTATTGGTAAAATTTTCTGTGTTCTCATTTTTGTTACAGCTGCCTCATGGGGGGAAACTGGTCTGTATTAAACAGGTTCGTTTAGTCATGCTCTCAAGTTACAAAGATGTATTGATGTTCTGACTGTAGATACTGCAAGTTAATTTGGTCATATACTGTCAAAAATAAACAACAGATGAGAGATCAATTGGAAAAAATAGCATGTGTACTTAAGTCAGTGTTACGTTTGCATTGCTGATATCTAATCATGTCAGCTGTATGTATGTACATGTAACCTTGCACAGATTAGAAATCTGCTTTATAGTGTAGATTGTAAAACATGTCACTTAGTTTAATCTAGGTTTGTGTTGGTCCCTGGTTAATATTCTGGCTCTCAGTGTAGCTATAGCTAATGGAAGTACAGCAAGATTTCAAACAGGCTAGCATTTCAGAATGATTCCTATCTGACCTTTCAGCAATGTCATTTTTAAAGTTATCTTCTTGGGTTGGTTTTCCTGCTTACCATTTTTCAGCTGCAGGATAGCATATAACTGAGTTCCTTTTCTGTCTTTGATGGGCACAACACACATTGATGTTAGTGGTAATTACGTGTGTACACGGAGAACAGGCTCTCTTCCAAATGGTCCCTGAGTTACAGGTTTCTTCCCCTGGAGTTTGTGTCCGGTTCTTTGATCATCCAGAATTCACTGTTTGGAAAATGTAAAGCAATTTCAGGCTTACCTTATGACCACAGAACTGCAGTAAGGAACAGCAGTGAGATAAAGCAGACCAGACTGCCACTGCTAGATTAAATAAAAGCTATTTATTGTGTTCTTGTTCTTGAATTGAAACAATAGGAGATTTCAGTATTTGAAGATTGCTGCCTTTAGAAGCAGTTTGTGCCATTTTGATTTAAATAAAAAGACTTGTCATATGAATGGGGTTGGTGTCTGTAACTGTAACCTAAGCCTGTTGTTCCAAAAGAAAAGAAGAAAACAGGATCAAAGACAAAGTACTTATGTTCCTCTCATCAAATTGACCAGTTATTCTCTTAAGTTTAGATTAAGGATATCTCACTCTGATCTTTTCTGCCAGTCTCATCTATGTTATATGGCACCGAGACAACTCAACTTTGAAGTAGTTCATCATAGGCAAGCATTTCAAAGTCCATATCAGAATCTTTTAAAGTCAGGCTGTTAATGATACACTTTTACCAGATAGAGATGCTGGTGACTTGGTTATTAATGGATTGGTGCAAATATTGAGGCTGATATCAGTAATTCTATATTCTTTTTGCTTGTTTTCCCAGGATGATGTTTTTGTGGTGTGTGTGCTTATACACATCTATTTAACATTATTTGCTGTGGAGTCATGACTCTGAAAGATAAGATCAAGTGATAATGCATCAGTCACAGCAAGCAAAAAAAACACAAAAAGAATGTTGTGCTTTGATGATTAAATCGAATAGCTCTGGGCTTCTTTAATCCTCTCTGAAATGCTTATTGATGGATAGGTTTTTAAGTGGTTTAGTGTTCCTGCTTCAGAGAATTGATACAGAGGAAGAAGGTAAACAAAGATATCTAGGGATTTTTCAGTCTATATGTCTTGATTATCCTGATGTGTTTGGACAGTTTGCTATGGAAATAATAGCAGTGATGTTGTCAGCTCCTTTGGTTTTTAAGGGAACCAGCTTCAAAAGGTATAGTTATCTTAAGGAATGAAAACTGATTGAAAACTGACAACTCTGCCTTTAATATTAGTAATTTTAATGTTTATTTTTTTTCACTATTCTTTCTTGTGTCAATTTTTCCATCGGTCTGCTGAAATGATTAAAAAACTGCCTTAGATAATGACAGCTATCAGTGCTTATTCTGTGTTTGTGCAGCACTTAATGCCCACCTTGAAGGCATCCAATGACAGTCTTGCTCTTGCTTTCACTTCTACTGACGGTTACAAGTCCGTTTTGAGCCTTTCTGAAAGCATCTCCGTTAGATTTCTGTGAAATGCAGAATTTAAAGTTAGTAGTAGTCAATGCTTTTAAATATATTGCAATTATTTTTACATCTTGAAAACAAGATTTATTTTTTTTTTAAAAACCACTTTCTGTTTTTTTGTGCATTGTCATTTCATTTGTATTCTGCAAAGCCCTTTTCTGCATGTAAGATATCTCAGGTTAGCTTGTAGCATGCTTTTTTTTTTCCCCGGTGCTGTACCTCCTTTGAGCAGAAGCTATCTTCAGTGTTGAATTTTTCAGTGTTTTTTTTCAAAGCATAAAAAAATCCACTGCTGGAATGTAGACTGTAATCTCAAGCTTCTGGGAGTAAGGTAAGTCTACATCTATTCTGTTTTGGCACTCTGACAGTGAATTTCCCCATAAACATATTGCCTGTCAGCAGAAATTTGTAGACAAAGCAAAATTGTCTTTAAAATATACCAGCTTATGCATGAATTTGTTTCTGTCCTTTATGGGAGTTATGTTATGAAAAATTAGTGACAGTTACTGCTCATTCTATGGCCATTACTTGTCAGAAGGAGTGGAATTGTGTATGGTTTGGATACAGCATCTGACTATTACCTTTCAAAATTAGATATCAGGATTATTATTTTAAATTATCAATTATTTATTCCATAGTGTGTTACTTTTCTTTTATTTGAGAACAGGTAGCTGTTACATTTACATGACAAAGTGTAGGCCTGAGAGAATGGATATGGAAGATTTCTGAATCAAGTCCCCTGTTACTACAAGAAGTCTCAGCCTGTCATTTCACACTTCATCTTGTGAAATGTTTATATATATCATCTTAAAACCAAAGTTTTATTTTGATTTTGTGATTCCTTTATTATGCAGTGTTCAGAAATGGCAAAAGCTGAATGTGATCCTGACCAGTGCCTGAGCATAATACTTTATGTTTCCATGAGTGGCAAAGTGTTCCCAGCCCATCTGTTTCAGTCTGCTGGGGTTAAATAACTCTTTTCAGCATAAGTTGACTTAGGCTACGGAACTACATTATAGGGATAAAATACTAAGATGGAATCATTACCCACCTTTGCGTGAAAGAAGACTCCTCCCCCTTCTCATGTCCCAGCTTGCTTTCCCTCATTTCTTTGTAAAACCAAAATAAAAATATTCCCTCCATTGAGAAGTAATCTTAATTTTGAAATAATCCAATTATGTGCTTTATTCAGAGAAAAACCTCCAAGAAGATGAAGATAGGTAGATACAGGATTGTGGTGTCAGGCTGAAAAGAGATGTCACAAATAATGTTGTTGCCCTACTTGCTTGTTTCATTGGCTGTTAAGTTTTTCCTGACTGGTGACATGGTGAGTGCTCAAAATGTCAGAGGAAAGGTTAGGGCCTAACCATCAATTTAAGTAAAATAACTCCAGAGAACTCAGGGTGTTGGTACTTGTGTTTTCTGGGGAATTTTTCCTTTGTTTTGCTTTGGGTCTTTTTGTTACTTTTTGGTTTCAATGCAGCCTGATTATGAAAATTTCATTTGGCATAAGGAGAGGTTATATTTTGGATGGACCATTGCTTATACCAAACCATTAAAAATAATCCTCACCATGTTTCATGCACTATCCAAAGTATTTAGGTTCTATTTAGTTATTTACTTTTCAGTGCAGCATTTAGTTTCTTTAAAGTCCAACTACATAATAGAGCCCTCTGCTGAGCTGACACAAGCTTCCTGGCAGGACTACTGGACCCTCCTCCTTGAAAGACTACCTGTCTTGCAGCCTGTGGTAGGGCATCTGCATGACAAGTCTTCCTGGGGTTGTGGCAGTAAGGGCTCATCCTCTGCTGCTGTTGTATTGAAGATATGTGTTACACGGTCCTTTCTTCAAATGTTGACTGTGCTCTTGGGCATTTTGTTGTGTTTTCCATTCTCTCTGCCAAAAAGCAGAATGAATAATACGCTAGAGGATGATCACTCCAGTGTGTTAAAGCAAAACAATAGACTAATGTACTTTTGAAGACAAGAGCAGCTCAGAGCATGGATGGAGCACTCACAGGGCAATGCAAGAGGACATCACTGCAGACAATGAATGAATCCTTTGTTTCTCATGATTGCTGTAGCTGCTGCAAAAACAAATATTCATTGCAAAAGAGATGGCAGCAATGTTTTCAGCTTGCACAGAGGCAGCCATAACTTAACTACATGAATTTATGAAAAGCATATGTGTGTAGGTACTTACACTGTAGTATAAGAGTGAATCCCTTATTTCTGAGTATGTGAATGAGTTCTAAGGAGAAGAGTACATCTCCATATCTTACGACATGGGGGAAGGAAACTCTAGGCTAATTAGCAACAGTATTCTTATGGAGAAATTATTTCAACCCCATTTTTTTATTACCGTCTTTGAAAATATGGAGCTCCCTGTTCTGCAGCACTCTGAAGAGCCTCATGTCTCCTACCACTCCTGAGCTTCAAGGAGGGACTAGGGATTGAAAAACCAGCATGTGCTTTCTGTGCTTTCGCATATGTCCTTCAGGGATGTAACAGTTAGAATGAGGCACCTTTCTTTTTTGATGTTCATAGCTTGGCCATAGAGGTAGTTTTTTGTCAACGATTGTGTCAGAGACTTCTGACATCTTAATAGTAGTAGTACTGAGGTTGTGTTGTTATGTTTTCTAAAAGTCTTCTGTACTTTGGAACTAAGCTAAAAATAAGCTTAATCATCAGAGGATACATTTCATAGGACTTGAGCTTCCAAAGTTTCCATATAATTAATGCTTTTTAATACATGTCACAGTGCCCACAGCTTTCTGCACTAACACTGACAGCTTGGTGTACGTGAGCATGTGAACTGTGACAACACTCAGCCATTCAAAGTAATTTCCTTTTACAAAAATGTGAAAATTTTTTTTCAACTGATGCATGGTGTAAACAGAGGCTCCTTTAGCCTACATTTTTGTACAACATGAAGTAGATGCTGGAGTTAACGCTCTTATCTGGGGGCTGGAGATATTCTTTGAAGATTTGAGAGTAGCAATCTGATCTGTAGTTTAGCTTCATAATTTCAGCAGCAGCTGTTTTTTGTTTTTTTTGGCCATCTCAGAAATAGAACCCCAGATTTTTCTGGAGGATCTTTAGGCTTCAGAAACTACAAACAGTTTTTCCATGCATACGTCTTTGCTTCCCCTGCATGGCATTTACTGATGGCCTCAGCAGGCATTTGGAGGTCATGCAGACTGTGCTGCCTGAACATGTGCATGTCTGCAGTTCTTTCAGAGTCGTGTTCTAATTGCAGCCTGGTGTGGGGCTTGGCTGTGTTATATTTTCCATGTTTTAGTCCCATCAGTTAAAATTTTGTTCCTTCTTTCTCCAGTTTACAGTGTGTAAGAGATTTAAGCTCACCTAACTCACAGGAGTATTTTGAAATATCATTCATTTTAACATTTTTTTTGCTTTGGAAATACCAAATACTGTGTAAAGCAGGTATGGTCTCTGTTTATTCATGTTATAGAAATGCTAATTTCTATCCTTGTTATTTTGTAGTGTGTTTATTAGTCATACAGTTGGGGTTTTGGATAGAGCCCTCTTTGAGATGAAAGCTGTTTTAGTAGCAAATGGAGATTTTTTTTTTTAAATGCAAAGAATTTACTTCCCAGGAAGGGGTTTGTCTTTGCTCCAGAGCTGCTGTTTGTGTCCTGAACAGCCCTGGCTTGACTTTTTCAGATTCAGAACAATTCTGGGAAAAGCTGATGATTAGATCAGAAGGATGAAAGGTTTCTGTTGCTGACTCTGCTTTTGATTTCTCTATCTGTAAGATGGTATTAATGATATTTACTAATGAGCACTGATAATTTGGTGGAGCACTGTACCACAGACTCTGGGTAGAAGTAGCTGCAGGTCTGCTGGCTGGCTGGATGGTCACAGCAACATCAGTCCTGCCTGAGCAGCCTGTCTGCAGGCAGCCCAATCAGGCAGCTTGGTCACTGACAGCCTGGTTTCTGCCACATGCATTTATGTTATTGCTGTATAGCTAACTTTTATGGTGGAAGGCTTGTTGCCAAGCTGGGGACACAAAAAATAAGAGTACGTGAAAGAACAGCTGGTACTTAACATGTCTTTGTGTTTCAGAGATGAGCGAAATCAGTCAATCATTGTCAGTGGGGAATCTGGAGCTGGAAAGACTGTATCTGCCAAGTATGCCATGAGGTACTTTGCCACGGTCAGTGGATCTGCCAGTGAAGCCAATGTCGAGGAGAAGGTCTTAGCCTCCAACCCCATCATGGAGGTAAGGGAGCTATTGCACTAAGCCCCACTGACCAGCTGCAGTTGTTTTTCTGGGACTAACATAAACATTCAATAGAGTGAGCATCCATACTTTTTTTAAGGATCAAAGAACCTAGAATAAAAATATTTTTAAATTTTGGGTTTAATCCATTTATCAGGAAGTGCATTAAGGCATCATTTTGTGTTGTATTTATGAAAGATCGAGAGAAGACGAGAGGTGTAATGTTTCAGTATTGTTAGTGTATTTCACTTACCAAAGTAATTTTTATATGAATACTGCTTTAAATCTATTCAGCTTTGTAACACTGGTAGTTCCCAGATTGCTGGCCAACTGGGGGTAGGGAGATTATACTTTGAAGTGAAAAGACTTGTTGAGTAAAGCAAATGTTCAACTTCAAGAATTGTGATTAGGGAGCATAGACTGAGAAAACAAAGTTGCATGAGATGTACACATTTTCTTCTGGAGGGGAAAGACATGACAGAAAGCCTAATTTTGCTTTGTTTAGCTCAGATTGTTTCAGTTCTGGATATTTGTGTAACTAACTGTGATCAACTCCCAAAGCCATTGTCTCGGGAGCCTAAGTGCTGGCAATAGACTATGAGATAACATTTACAGTTCTCTTCTGCTTCAGGATCACTGTTCTCCAGGAAGCTTGGGAGATTCTGTAATTCCGGCGTAATGGCCAAACAGAAAACATTTCTTAGGCTCATCAGAATTGGGGTTTTGTATCTTTGACTATATGTGTAGATTCAAGTTGTAACTGAAGTTAAAGAACTACATTAAGACATTATTCATCAGACAGAAACTGTCTTTGGGGAATTCCTTGAGAAAAGAAGCATTGTCCATAGGCACACACATGTACATGACCATGGACAGCTGAAGAAAATGTCTAGGCCAGATGATGCCTTGGTAGATGTTTAGCATCTCTATGGAATAGTATGAAGTATTAGTGGAGAGATATGAGTAAATGGAGCACGTTCAGTGAAATGTGAAATACAAAATGCTGCCATTGTTTTCTTTCTTGGGTAAGTTTAAAAATGAACTATGTTTTATTCCCTCTTTCCTTCTGGCATGAGGAGTTCATAGTACGCAAACTATAGCTGCCCCATCACAATCATGTGTGTTCTGTCACAAAGTAATTGTGCCTGGTTAGTGATGCTGTGTAGTGTTTTGAAACTGTTTTGTGGGATAAAACAAGCTGAGCCATGATGGACACTGGGCTCTGTTGTTGAGGGATCCAAATGTCCAGCTATGGGAGGAAGCCAGGAAAGCCAAGCCTTGAGCTACACCCACCCCAGTGGGACCATCCTGGGCCTGGGGGAGCAATGGCAGTTTTGCAGCTGTAAGCTAATCCCAGAGTACTCCTTTCACTGCTCCATTGTTTGCAGTTAAGTGTCACACCATCCTTGGCCATGTTGAGATTCAGTGCATGACTAACTTTCTTGACTGTGTTTATAAGTAATAACTTCCCATGTAATAACTGGTTTCTGAAAATACTGTAATATTATATTACTAACACCGCCAACAAAATATATCACAGTAGCAATAATTTTAAAACACAAGAAATGTGGTTTTAGTACATTCAGTTTGAGTGAATTCAACATTTCTTAGGGCTGCAGAGATGCAATTTGTTCTTTATAGCAGCTGTTCATCTGATGCCACTTTGTCATCTGCTTGGCCAGGCCAGTGTGGTGCTGCTGCTCCTGCTGTAATGGGGCTTCTGAAAGTCTAATCCCCTGCTTCCTGAGCTGTACCCAGCTAGCCCTTACTGGTTCCCTGGCTTTATGTTTACAGATCTGGAATAATGATACTCAGCATTGCTATTTGCTGTTGCTTGTTTTTCTCAATTTTTATTTCAGTAGAGAGTTCCTATGGATGGCTATGTGAACTAGGAAACTAGGACATAGATAAAACTGTGTTCTACAGTTATGGTGGACTTCAGAGTTACGTACACAAAGCGGCATATGATAAAAGGCAGTGTGCTGTATCTGTATTACTCCAACTGCCATTCCTTTTGATACAGAGATGTCTTTAGGATCTTTTGAAAGGTGAATGATGTCCAAAACATGATCTAGTTGAGAAGGAGAAAATGCTTTTCTTTGAAGTCCAGCATATTGTGATTTGCATGCCTTGAATTTTGAACTATCCAACTGGTACCTCTTGCAGGGTGAATCCTAATGATGATGAGGTAAGGCAAAGGTGCACTAATACCGTTTAGGAACCACAGTCATCATTTGCCATGGGCATCCCAAGACCACATATACAAGAAATACTTTAATACTATATTTAATACTATTGTGTATGAAGCTATACTGAATTAATCTAAGAAAGTTAGGCATGTAGGGCAGCATTGAAGACTATCTCCAAGTCAGTAACCAAAATGCTGTGGAAGCTATTCAGTTTCAGGAAAATGACATGAGTCTGTAATCTTAGAATTTAGATTATTATTATTATCATTAGTAAATATTTTGTGATGATATGCTTGCAGAAGTATTTAGGAAATGTAAGAGTCGTTATATGTTGTATGTTGATTATAGAGTAATAATAATAAGCTGTTAGCCAGACAGAACATAGGACTATTTGCTGGACTATGGGTTTATCATAGGCAGCTTTACAGAGGCTGGAAGTACTATACATATATCTGTACACTTACATATATGAATATATACAGTGTGAAATAATTATTACAGTTGTAGTAAGTCCTCAGAATAAATTTGGTGTATGTGAGCATTCTATTAGACTCTTAATTCCTTTTAAAAGATTTCAGAGAGCAATATAGGATTTTTAGCTGGGAAATTAGATTATGTGGAAGTGAATCATTGCTAGGAAGATCAGCTCCTGATCTTGTGCTAATGAAATAACCGTATTTTGATGTAACTTGCTGACTAGGCAGAGATTGTTCTTTATTAAATGCTTGAGTATTCTGAAACCAGGACAAAATTAATGTTGTTATATGTTTGAGCCATGTAGATGGTTAAATTGACTTGATAATTTTAAAGGCTGTTTAATATTTACAATATTCCCTTTTTTCAGTCTATTGGAAATGCAAAAACTACAAGGAATGACAACAGCAGTCGCTTTGGGAAATATATTGAAATTGGTTTTGATAAGAGGTATCGAATCATTGGTGCTAACATGAGAACTTACCTCTTGGAAAAATCAAGAGTAGTATTTCAGGTAATACTGATGTAATATACTACTTGTATATTTGTGTGAGTGTGCTTAAAAAAAAAAAAAGAAAAGCTATTGCTGGTATTAGTTATCTTTCCTAAGAGATGGCTGTAATGGTGTGTTGGGAGGGAGAAAAGGAAAAGCAGTTCAGCCCTTCATTATACGAATTATTTGTAGTTGTAACATGCATTAAAAAGACTGTGTATTTAAATATGAAACACTTTCAGTGCACTGCTAGATACAAGTTTGTGCTTACTGTAGTGTTAGAGAATAGAGCTTCAAAACCTAGCAGAAACAACTCATGCTCAAGAGCCCTCTGTTGTGGTTTCTAGAGCTGCCTTCTTAGTTCACTTTCAATCTCTTGTTAAAACCCACTGCCATCACCATAATTATGAATGAGTCTTAATTGCCATTATTTAGGCTAATCAGAATATGTAGTTTTGTCTGTCTTGAAGTCTCTCTATTTTGTTTTTTTTCATACATGAACCAATCCACAACTTTTTTGTCTTCAACACTTCCTCTCCATCTTTGCCTACCTTGTAGTCTAGAGCTCAGTAAAAATGAACTTATCCTTCACTGACTGCCTAATAAAAAAAAATTACAATTTGCATTGTGTAGAGGTGTTACATGAAGAACTGTTGTATATTTTAAAAATGAGAGACTTCTTGCACATGATTTAGCTGGAAAAGAGTTGGTTTTGTGTTTTGAAGTTAGAGTGCCTAAGTTGACAGTTATGGTGTTGGTCATGAGTCATAATCTTCTGAGCTGTGTTTGTCCTTCATTTTAAAATTCTAGCTTTGCCTTGGTAAGAATGATACTCCCTTCACTGGCTACTATAAATGCTGAGACAAATGGTATTAGTTATTTTTGGAAAATGAAAAGCTTTTACGTCTGATCATTTCACCCACCCACAGAATCCTGATCTATATTTAAAAGTAATCTACAGTTCTGAAAAGAGAAATAATACATTTTTTTTGAAATTAAAATGTCTGTATGCTTCTTGCTGTTCAACATAGATTAAGTTAATCAAGGAGGAAATGATACTGATTTATCTTTCCTTTTTCTGTGTGGCTTCTATGCTCTTAACATATTCTTTCTCTTTTTTAGAGAAAACTTTAAACCTAATAATTCTTTTTTACTCATAGATGCTTCTGGCACCTGTGAAGTTGTGAAAAATAATCAATTCCTTTTTTTTTAAAGGCAGAAGAGGAGAGAAATTACCACATCTTTTACCAACTTTGTGCCTCTGCAGCATTACCGGAGTTTAAAACTCTACGATTAGGTATGAAATTCACATTCGTTGTGTTGTGCAATTGTAGGTACAAAGCAGCATTTCTGAGCTTTTTGAGCCATAGAACCAAAAGAAAAAATGCTGGCTTTTAAATTCTAATATTTTAATCCTTCAAATACTGAAATATATTGAAAATAAC
This sequence comes from Chloroceryle amazona, assembly GCA_027560015.1. NCBI lineage: Eukaryota > Metazoa > Chordata > Aves > Coraciiformes > Cerylidae > Chloroceryle > Chloroceryle amazona. The sequence continues at coordinate 22,113 of JANHFX010010264.1, read as the reverse complement.
TAAAATGACAGATGTCAAACTTGGCGATTTTTAAAAATAAAACAAAAGAAAGACATTTGTCTTAGAAAAGTAAGACATTCATACTCTAATACACTGCAGCTGTACTCACTAGAACTTACTGTGTCCTGGAATCCAGAGCAGGTTTCCAGTGTCAAGGGTTTTGCATCTGCATACTTTCATATTGGCTGTTACCATGCTAACATGATGACCACAGAACTAATAAGTGAAAATTTTCATTTTTCAAATTAAAATGTTGATAAAGGAAAGGTTTCTCAATTCACAGGAATTGGTACTTTGTAAAAGAAAGGCATGATGATGAACTTGGGACAGGAAATCACCTCATAATTTTTAAAATTCAATATAAATTTCAGTGCTTCTTGTATATTTTTAAAAGTTAGCTTCATAGTGGGGAAAATGGCACAGCCTGTAATTGCTAATTTCTGAAATACTGTTCCGGTTTTAAAGTGTTTCTCTGCTCTTCTGCACCATACTAGCACCTTTAGGATTCACACCGGCTGACACAGGAAAGAAAGTAACTGATATAAGTAGAGAAGCCATTTAGCAGATTCCTCTCTGTGTGCTTGAAGCCTTAGCAGATCAGAAGAAAAGGAGTCTGTTACTGTACCCAGGAGAGCTACCGCTCTCCCAGTGAAACCCAGAGTGATATGAAGCTACCAGTTCTTTAACCACAAATTTGCAGACAGAATGGATCACAGATACTCAAAATACTAAACCAGACCATAAATTCTGAGAAGAAAATGGGCAAAACAGATGTTTTTTTTAAAAAATATCCTGAATGATTATAGCACAGTAATATCTGCCATGTAATTCCAAAGTGCTGCTACTGTAAGCTCTGCTCCTGCCACTTGGGTGGTTGGCTCCGATGCGGAGAATAATTGCTTCCAAAGTGATTATTCCTCAGGTGTGGAAGTCTGAACCAAGGATAGGTAGATAATATACTCAAGGGCGCATTGCAGGAACTGGAAGCTGAAGAATATGTCTTTGCACTGTTAAATCTTGAAAAGATCTTTCCCCAGAATAAGCGGCTGTATGAGCCAAAAGGCAAAAATAATATGGCATATTTCAAATCATGGATTCTGACAAGAGCAGCTTAATTATTACAGAGCTTTACAGGTGTGCTGTGAACTTCTGCATCTCTGTGTGTAAAAGATTTGTTTTTTTCTTTTACAGGGAATGCAGATCACTTTCACTATACGAAGCAAGGTGGAAGCCCTGTGATTGATGGTGTGGATGATGCTAAAGAAATGGTAAACACCAGGCAGGCCTGCACTTTGCTAGGTAATTTGTAAAACACAGACATATCCCAGATCTGATATACGAGCAAGTGTTTCCTACATTGTTTGTGTATACTTTCTTTTTACTCTGTTGTGTTTAAAAACACAAGTGTTTGATAAACTTTGAGATAAATGAGATAATTTTACTGCATTAAAAAGGTATTTAAATTGTAGTGGAATTACATATCTAGTGTAGGAGGAGCACACATAATGTGAACATAAATGGTGGATTCCCTTGGTATAGCATAAACAATGTTTGAGGTCACTGGCAAAGCACTTTGAAACAGCAAATTAAGTAGTTAATTTTAATGGATTTTTTTTTAATAGAAGTGGAGCCAAGCAGTACAGTCTCTGAAAAAAAAAACATTTTTCCAATTCTTAATAAAATTTTTCATCAGCTGCAGCTCATGGGTCTTTATTTCCCTCTCCATTCAAAACATTTTTCAGGGATTAGTGATTCCTACCAGATGGGAATTTTTCGAATCCTTGCTGGCATCCTTCACCTGGGCAATGTGGATATTGCATCTCGGGATTCTGACAGCTGCGCGATTCCTGTGAGTAGCAGATGAACTGAAGGGCATGGTTTTCACTCTGACAGTTCTTCCTGTTGCTTGTTTGCAGGGACCTCCTCTGAAAAATTGAGTAACAATACAAAAACACAAGCAATGTGTTTATTTCTGATTTGTTAACATTTTCACAGTTCTTTTTGCAGATGGCTTCAGCTCCTCTCAGTTGAGAGGCTATAGACAGCACTCTCTGTATTATAACAACGGCTGCCTTAATTTTCTTTCAAAACTGTGACTGATCTGTCCTATAAAAGTCTACCACACAGGCTAACTTTGAAGTCCTGGGCAGGTGTCTATATCTCTATATTCCTACATTAATGTATTCCCTGCCCACAGTAAATGATTTGCAGGGTGATACGTGTTGATGTTAAATGCCAAAATGCATGAAATAATTGCAAATCAAAGGCTTTGCAAAGTTCTCTGGGATGTCTAGACATGAGCATAGATACACAAATATGATTCATTTGATTTAGCTAAGTGTCATGGTTTTATCAGTTGTGGTTTTTTACCATTGTGGAGGTCAGCAATGAGTCTGATCTGAAAAAACCCTCCTCATTCAGTGGGGACCAAGGTTTCTTACTGAAGTCCATATTTTGGAGATGACAAAAAAACATCTGGCTTGTCATTGTTTTCTTCCTTCGAATAACAAGTGATTGGTGTCTCCTTTTGCCTTTCCTTGAATGTTTACTGCTGGACTATACAGCCTTCCTCTTTCTCTCTCTTCATATAGTAGCAACAGTTGCAGAGGGTTTTTTTCTTGTTTTACTATCAGTCACTTTCCCAAGGTTTCTGCAGTAGATGAGACACTAGGCCCTCGATCAGGCCACAGATTATCAGTGTGCCTGGTCTGTCACCATCTGTCCATGGGATCTAATGGATAGCTGCTGTGAAACCACTGCAATAATCTGGCTCTTTGATGTGTCTTGAAAAGGATTCACTTTGTAGTGTACTTTCTTTGTAGAAAGTGTCACCTAATGATCACAGGTAGAAAGCTGATGAGCCCAAGGACGTGCCTATTTTGAAATGGATATCTCCAATTCTGGAATCCCAGTGAATGAGCTAGTACAAAGCAGCAAGTTCCTGTGCAATCCTATCCTAACTTGTATACATCTAGCAGGCAGCAGTGAGTGACTGCTCAACTGGCGTTGCTACCCAAGCCATGCTGTTCTCTGACAATAGCCGTGTCGTTGCAGAGCTCTGTCACTGTGCATACTGGTCTGCCTGGAAAGCACTGGTGTGGTGATGCAATGGTGGTGCTTCAGGGAGCTCAGTGAAGGGCACTGTGTGGTAATGCATGAATGAATGAGTTTGTTTAATGTCAGCTTGAGTAACCCTAATGTGACATTCTTTATTATTATTACTTCATTATTATTACTACTTTATTATTGTCTTCTAAGCCAGTTAAAGTGGTATGGCTAAACTGAAAGAAGACATGCTCAGTTAGCTGGATTTCTAGAAAGGTAACAGCACTGCCATGGGACCTCTGTGCTGTAAGGACTCAAAGAAGCCCCAGAGAAGTCAGAAGAATATGGAAATAGAAAGATAAAGCTGATGTACCCTGAAGCTACTGGGCATGTAGTAACAGTCCCTTGTAATCTGTCCTCAAGATACTGCTTGTCAGTGTGTTGTTGAGACACCAGTTACAAAGCGAACACGATGAGGAAGTCACGTCAGGGGAATTCCTTAGGAGAAAAGACCTGTTTGTCCTTCTTGATTTTTTTGCTGCTTAGTCACAAGGTGTAGTATCTTAACTCATGGAGTCATAAATGCACTGCATGGATTTTTATGCAGAAATCTTATGTACCTGTCTCAGCGTGCAAGCCTTGCTAGTTGATTTTTATCTGCTTTAAACAAAGGTCATTTTAGAAATTTCTACAGTCCAGTTTGTTAGAGAACATCATTTGAGTCCTCCAATCTCTTAATATTTGTCTCCAGAATTCACTGAGAAAATATTGTGTTAAATACTGATGCCAGAGCACTAAAGCCCTTCCACACTTCTTTCTCTTAATTCTTGGCTTGGGTGGCAATGCCCCATTGCCTGTCACCCCCTGCTGTGGATGTATGTGAGCAGACAAGAGCACTGCTTAGGAACTGTAGTGCATGCTGGTGCCAGCACACAGCTGGTATCCTGTCCTCTGAATCTGTAGCTTCCTCACTCAAAACTTAGGTAAAAGAATTCAAAATACCAAGTCCATCCCTGCAAAGCTAGGTGATGCATTTTTGCAAAGATTGCAGGTTCCCTCTGTGGGGCTTTTTGGTGAAACTAAGTATAGTAAAATGCCTTTCAGGAAACTGATTCACTAATTTACTTCTGTGATAGGCAGATAGGGAACTTGTTACATTTTGAAAGAGGAAGAGCTGAGGAAGCTGCTGTTGCTGCTTATTATTGGATCACTGCAAGCAGACAGTTCTTATGATTGCATGTGTGCTATTGGTAATGTTGTTTCGAGACTTAACATGATTGGTTTTACTAGCACAAGCATGAACCACTCACCATCTTCTGCGACCTCATGGGTGTGGAGTACGAAGAGATGGCCCACTGGCTTTGCCATAGGAAGCTTTCAACTGCCACTGAAACCTACATCAAGCCAATTTCTAAACTTCATGCCATCAATGCTAGAGATGCACTTGCCAAACATATCTATGCTAATCTCTTTAACTGGATTGTAGATCATGTGAACAAAGCCCTTCATGCTACTGTAAAACAGCATTCTTTCATTGGAGTGTTGGACATTTATGGGTAAGTCTTTTTGCTAGATATGACATCTCTTACATAATAATTTTACCGTAATGTGTCCTTGTCTTTATCATGTCTCACTGTGTGGGTTACACAAAAAAACCCAAAGCCTTAGTAACTGCTTATTCCAGCTGAAGGAAGTAGGTGTTTAGTTTTGACATGCTATCTAACATCTTTGTCTTGACTTTCAGGTTTGACATTTATAGTGGGATTTCAGATTTTTGTCACTGGTAGTTCCTTTATGTATTGTATTGGGGAAAGTTACAAGGGAATTGTCATCTCATGGTTCCTTCACGGTAGCACTTTTAGAGAGGACAAAGGAACTAATGTGTTCTCCAGGAACATCAGTCCCTGTGTTCCTTATCCCTGCCTAAAGAGGGAGCTTCACTGAATTGTCCATGTACTGCAATTTGCAATTTCCCTGTGTGCTTTGTTGCTGGAATAATGCAATGAATTTGACTGGGGGGAGGTAGTTTTAAATCGTGGGGTCATTTAATCTGTTGTTTTTTTTTTTTTCACTGCAATAGCAGTTTTGAATATCTGCTTGTTTTAGATTTGAGACATTTGAAACCAACAGCTTTGAACAGTTCTGTATCAACTATGCCAATGAAAAACTGCAGCAGCAGTTCAATATGGTAAGTAGGAAATGACTGGCATTTCCTCTTCCCTTTCCTCTCACCCAAGCCCATTCTGCTAATTGGGTCCCCAGTGGTTACGATGAATTCGTTCACTCTATTAACCAGCTGTCCTGGCCATGGGCTTTGGTGGGTGGAGAAAGATCAACTATCTCCTAGAAATAGAAAATCTGTCTATGACTAACTGCTGCTCTGAGACTATTTGAAATTCTGATCACAGTAACAACTATAAGGCAGAAGCAGTGCTTGGCAATTAAGCCCCCAAGATTGCCTGTCAATGAGGGCACTGTGTTGATGAAGTTGGAGTTAGCTGTGTCTCTGTAACCTCCAGTGAGAGCCTGTGCATGGGCAACAGAAAGCAGGGCTTTGTTGCTGGGGATCTGCCACCTGTGCTTCCTCTCCTGGCATCATTTTTGAGGGCTTTCAGCTGCATTCTGATGACTGATGTGCAGGAAGAGGTACCTGTTCCCCCTTCTCCAAAGGGATCATAATTCTCTGACTCTCCTCAGCCTTAGTAAAGTTTGTAGTTATATATATTACCTGCATAATGAGGCACTTTATTTATGCCAGGTCAGTTGCTAGGCTGTGCCTCACACAGTACAGGAATAGCTATGAACTCTTTTTATGAGCATATATCTGTGGCAGCGTATGCTTGCAGGAACAGATGTCCCTGTACCATTGTTCACCCCTGTGTCAGGGATGCATGTCACGGAGTAAGCTGGGTGCTGGAGCTCAGGCTGGGCTCTAGCCCCAGCTTGCCCCTTCCATGCTGGTAGTATCACATCTGGCTTCAGCTCCATAAGCAGGATATCATAACTGGAGCTGCCACTCACATATCCACAGCCTGCCTGGCCTCCCCAGCCAACCTTCCCCTGCCTGGCCACCATCAACCTGTGAGGAAGACATTTTTCACAACATAATTGTTAATTCCTTTGCAGCAGAGAAATTATTTGATGTTTTCTTACAGGTCTTAGGCCGTATATGACTTGCCAGTAAAACACTACCGTTGGCTTTTCTGTCAGGTGTTAACTAAGCGTATAATATAGCTGTTAAGTGGCAGGGTGGGAATGGCTCCCGTGGGCACCATTAAGGAGTACTGCTGTGGAAGGGATGGTGTTAAGCTAATGAAATAAAAGGGCACTTTGTCAGGGTAGTTTTCTGCTGTCTGGCAGAGGCATGCCAGAGGTGTTTGTGGGCTTGTGCACTGAATTCAGGGGATGCTGAGGCCAGCTCTACAAATACAGGTGTTTGTGGTGGCCACACCCTGCCCATGGCACTGCTCTGTCGCTTGAGAGCATGTGCTCTGAACTCAGTTCTGCCTCCCAGAGAAGTTATTAGCCATTAAAATTTAAATGGGAGATAAACCATAATTTAAAATAACCAAAGTCAGCAGTCTTTATATTTTTAAAAAAGAGTGCTTGTGTTGTTAAGACCACAGTTTACCTGTTTTATTTAATCTTTCTCTCCTGAAGTTTTAATTCATCTCCTATGCACATTTCATTAAATCTGTGCAGGTTTTTTGTGGTAGTATTTTTGAACAAATATTCAGTTACATTGTTCTTGATCTCCACACCAGCTAAGTCTTCAAGAGAATTTTGCTTGAAGGACTTCTTGTGCTGATGCTCCTGGAGTCATTCTTGCAGGTTTTTGCTGAAGAGTATATATTAATGCAGTGCATCATCTTAGAGAAAAAAAATCATCAGCCATTTAGGAGAAAATGGAGCCCTGTTATTTTACAGGGAATTGCAGAAATATTTATAGTGAAATTTACTTTAAATAGAGAAGTATTCATAACTTCAAAATCATGAATACATGGTACATCCCACCTCAAAAGTTGCTGTTCCTGCACTTCAGGCTTTTTGTGAGTTTTGTGTGCTTGTTTCATTTTTAATAAGAGAAAAGAGCTTATAGTAAATGTAAGACAATAAAGTAAAAAGACGGGGGAAAAAGAGAAATTATTTGCTATGGATGAACACTTTAATTTAGTCTGTTTGGTTTAGGCCAGGAAAAAAGGTTAATTTATTTTTCATACACTTACTTCTTAACGGTTTTATTCAGATGAACCAGTGTGTCACTTGACAGCCTGGATTAATCTGCCAAGATGAATTCAGCTGAGAGTTTGATGTATTTATTCTGCATTTTATTTCACAGAAAACTGTTTTCTCTTTGCCCTGTAGCACGTCTTTAAGCTGGAACAAGAAGAATATATGAAGGAACAAATACCATGGACTTTAATTGATTTCTATGACAATCAGCCTTGCATCAACCTCATAGAGGCCAAAATGGGAATTCTGGATCTGTTGGATGAGGAATGCAAGGTGTGTGTTCAAGGGCTTTCATAAAGAAAGAGGTGATCAGCTGTCTTGCTTCTGGGACCTCACAAGGAAAAGTCCTCTATGTACAGCCATCATTATGACACTGCTGTTGAGAGCGTTTGGAGAACGTACAAGCAGAATTGGCAATTACAGGAGGAGAAAAAGTGGCAGGCTGTTTTCCACTCCTGTCCATCGTTTATCTGTATCTATGTTTCTGGGTCTCTGATCAACCTTTACTTTTACTCTGGCAACTTTCTCTTTCCCAAGTATAGCAAGTGCAGTCTTTAGTCCTGTCAGATTTCTCCAAATTGCTCCTCACTTGGCATCTAACCTTTTGTCCTTTATCTTAGTTTCATTTATGCCAAGCCATGTATAGGGGATAGTGTACAGTGTCCACTTCAGTGGAAACCCAGCTTGGGCTTCTTGTTTATCACACTGCATTATAAATGATCTCTAATGATGGTGGAGGAGTTCTGACCTGCTGAGATGCTGCTCAGTCAGATAGCATACCTCTTGGATTCCTGCCTTGACATGTGTGATGCTAGAAACATTATTAGTGTCATATGTGTCACATACCAGCTACACCTGCTGCTGGGCTGCACCTAGTCCAGAGTGTTAGAAAGGCAAGTGCATAGCTTGTTAGGGGCTTCCTTGCTTAGGCAGTGCTGGAAATCTGAGGAATGAGAGTTTTGAAAGCAAACCACAAATTGTTGTCCTCCATCTTCTTCATTTCTTTTGGTACTGAAAGTTTTCAAGACATTTTAAATGACTGTGAGTTCTTTTCCATAGATGCCTAAGGGCTCAGATGATACTTGGGCCCAAAAACTATACAATACTCATTTGAATAAATGTGCCCTCTTTGAAAAACCACGTTTGTCAAATAAGGCTTTTATCATCAAGCACTTTGCTGACAAGGTAAGGAATTTTCTTCCAGTACTTCTTTCCATGGCTTCTGTTGCTGAGCATGAACTTGGGAAGGGAAACTGGGGTGGGTAGCTGTTGCAGGTGGTGACTGGGCAGTAGCATCCCTGTCTCTACTTGGCTTCTTGCAAAATGTGTGCCTGCTGGTACACCCTATCAGGGCAGGAATGTTGACCAGGCAGCTGTGCAGAGCCAGAAACATAAACAAGAGCTCCTGACTCCTGTCACATGTTGTAACCAATAACTGACCTTTTTCAAAATGTGACATATTAATGTATTTGCAATTCACAGCATAATTATATCAATTTCAGTTATACTATAGAAAATCACAAAGTAGAAAAATCATATATCTCTGATTTTAGCCAAAGAGCAACAACAAAATTATGTTGTTTTTGCTGACATTGTAAGATACAAACAATGAGGAAGCAGGGAAGCTGGACAATGGCTATCTCAGCAGAGTGAGTGTGTTGTTCAGCTCCCACAATGCGTCATCAAACTGAGTGACTCCTCAGGTTGCAATAAAACAAAGAAATTAAATCCTCTTTAAGGTAATTGTCCTGTTAAACAAAGAAGCTACCCCAGAATATTGTCAGCTTTGTTGAAAAAAATTGGAAAAGCTCTGGGGTTCTTGTCAGTAGGTCTGTATATGCTGATGTGGCAGGTTGGAGGCCTTTCTTGTCTCCACTTATTTCTCCCAGGTTCTCGAATGTATGCATAGAAAAGAGGTCTTGTTCTTTTTTTTTTCTTGTGTTACTTTAGTGGAAGTAGCAAGAACATCCCTGTAACTGTTTAGATTAATGAGTTCTATTTTATTTGGTGGATGAGAGAACAAGAAGGATTTAATTAGTATTTCATGTACTGTTCATTAGACTGAGCTTTGATTTTGAAATCGGGGCTTTCCTGTGCCTAGTCTGAGCAGTGAGGGCCAAGGAAAGCTGAAGCTGGTCCAGGCAGGTATTGGCAAAGCTGTAAGTTCTGGTGTGCTGTCTGTGCTAAGCATTTTATGCTTTCCTGTGTGCTTATGTGAGTAGGTACAGATACTTTGCATTAAAAAACCCATCTGTAGCTGGCAGGTTAGTAACCTGTGTCTTGACACTGTCTTCTCTGGGAGATTCTGCTGCCCTCTCGTGGCATTGTCTTCCACACTAAGAGCATTAATGGTACCCGAGGTTATGTTCAGAGTGGGCTTTCAGCTATGGAGAGACCCCGGGGAGGTCCTCTGCCTTCTTCCCCCTAGGAATCTTTTGAAATGTTTTGCAGCTCGGGGTATAGTGTCATTCTGTAAGCACCAATAAATGGATGTATAGCAGAGGGGCTGCTGATGGGAATCATTTTGTCTGCTCTGAAAGGATAAAATATCTTATAAAATTGCTCTTGTGTCTCATAGTCAGCATGTCTGCTGATACAAGACTGAAGAGTTAGCATGAGACAATGAGTTAGCATACTTAGTTAACTAATTTGATTAGAATTTGATATTCATATCAAATTCTATGATATGAATCAAATTGATATGAATATCAATTTGACATTCATATCAAATTCTAAGGTATAGACTTTTGACAATATTTTTTGTGCTTTGTTCAGCCACGAATTAGGAAATAAATGCTAGGTATTTATCTGATGCTCTGGCTGTTCTTTGGTCCAGGAGATTCCATGATCCCTTGATAGAGGATTTTTATGTATTGTCACAACATTCAGAATTTTATTGCTTCTGGTAAAAGTACTCTTTCTGAGCGCAAATGAGGAATTTTTGTAATAAGCTGTATGCAGATATACTAACTGCCTTTCAGCTAATGAGATGAGATACTTTGTTCTCAGTTGTATCTGGATTTCACACAATTTTGCAGCCCCAATAACTTCAGTGAAGGAGATGCTCAACACGTATTTTGTTTCTTCATCTTTACTGTCACCATTCAATCCTACTGTCTTGCCACAAGCATCTCTCAATAGTGAAATATATCTGGTACAATGCAATAATAGTATTAATCTCTATATGTTTTAATGTTTTACATTTTACTGGAAAGCATTCTCTTTGAGGAAAATATATTTAACAAAGATGCACTTGGGGGCTCATATCCAATATCCACAGGAATTATCTGTTTCAAATATGAATGTTACAGCTGGTGAATTCCATTCAAAATATTCTTAATAAATACTCATAATACTTTTTTTTGTAAAAATGTGTTTTTCAGGTGGAATATCAATGTGAAGGCTTTTTGGAGAAGAATAAAGACACAGTTTATGAAGAACAAATTAAGGTCCTAAAATCAAGTAAGGTTAGTATATGGGTATTTTTTCTTCTAATTTTACAGTTAGGAATCGTTTAATTAAGGGTCATATGAAATTTCTTATAAACCTAGGAATATTGCTTTATTTCTCTTTCTTCGAGCTAGAACAGGACCAATCCTCTGATCAGTGATTTTACATTTCAGCTCGGTCTCTTCTGCGTAACTGCGCTTTCTGAAGTTAATGGCATATTTTTGCAGATAGTGCCTGTATCTAGCAGTAGTAACATTTGATGTTTATAGTTACTGCCAAGGGTTGGTTTGCAGAAAGGCTTTTGCTTATACTTGCTCCTGTAGCATCCCAGGTCACTGATAAATCTTGTGTAGCATGTTGGAGTGCTGTAAGTAAAAAGGTCACATTTGCAAGGAGGAGTGAACAGGTCAAGTGACCCAAAACTGACCAACAAGGTATTCCATTCCATATATGTCATACTTGGTATAAAGCTGAGGGATTACAAGGGTCAAGGTCTTTTCTTCTATGACTGACATTCAAGGAAGTTTCTGTCTATCCTTCTGCTTTTGATTCTAATCCATGAATTCCTGAATCCAGTTCCCAGCTGCTGCTGAGTGCAGTCTGCACTCTGGCAGAGTTTGATATTGGCTTTGTATATACTTGTATATTTATCATTATTTTCTTATTAATATTATTGTATTTTCTTTTTATTGTTACTGCTTCATTAAAGCTGCTTTAGGTTTTTTTCCCAACCCATAAGTCTTCTCTCCCTTATTCTTTCTCTCTTCCCTGCTGGGAAGGGAGAGAGGTTAATAAGAGACTGTCTTGTCATTTTTTTTTTTAGTGGGCAGACCAGCTTAACTTGACACCCTTAGTATCAGATCAGCTGAAATTGAATATAATTTGTGTGTTATTGTGTTATCCACTGTTCAGGTTTTTTCTGGATTTGTTTTGTTTTGTTTTGTTTGTTTATTTGTCCTGTGTTGTTTGGTGTTTTTTGTTTGTTTTGAGTTTTTGATTGGTTTTGGTGTTGCTGTTTGTGGGGGGGTTTTGTTTGTTTTCATCTTGTTGTTGTTTGTGCGTTGTGGGGGTTTTTTTGTTTGTGTTTTGTTTTGTTTTGGGCTTTTTTTTTCTCCACAGAAGTTTAATATATTTTCTGTAAAGGCATCAAGAGCTTCTAATATACTGTAGTAGTATGAGATGATTTCACAGTAAAACTCTTAATTTTGTAATCTGAAAACAGAAGCTCCTTGTTTATGGCCTGTCAACTGAGCAGAAAATTTGTGGACAAGAGACAAGTTCTGTACCAGAAATGAAATGAGAGAGGAATGAAATTTACAGACCCTAATGTTATGAACCAGAATTTATGATAGAGTCATCTTGCCTTATTCCTATCTATGAAAGAAAGATAACATCTGAATTGAGAAGGAATGTTACAGAACAGGCCTTCAGTGGTGTTGTCTGCTTTTTTTCATGGCAAAAATGCTAGTTGTGCTTTTCTGAAATGCAAAGGCAATTAACTTGCTGTTGTGCTGTGATGGCTGTTGGGAATTGGGTAGATTTAATGGTCCAGGAAGCTGGGTATCAGGGACAGGCTATTTAAAATTATGCTATTTATCAGGAAAAACAACATTTTTCTGTTTCTATTCTGAGCAGATATATGAAGCTAAATGATTAATACATGTAGTATAATGAAAAACCACAGAAGACTTTCTACTAAGAGAAGTGGTTTGAGTGAAGTCAGTTGCTGTGTGTGGGAGGCAGGTGGCATCCTCTGGGAGCTGGCAGGTACCATCTGCCTGTGTAGCTCTGGCTCTGCTGCACATTGTAGTGGGCTGTGCAGGGGTGCTCTGAGGGGTGCAGTCCAGTGAGTAAGGGATGATGGGGACATAGCTGCCATAAGGGCATGACAGCAGCTCGGGCAGGTTTCAGCAGGGTGAGTCAGTTCAGTCTAGACACTAGGAAACAACATGGTTTTCCTCAATGGTAACTTTTACCAAAACCAGTGTTCAAATAAAATAAAAATTCAGTGCGAAGAAAACAGACTTTCAAAAGAAAAATGTTTCCTTTTATTTTCCAGCAGACCCTCTTTATTAGTAATTGTAGTGGTATTGCATTTCTGATTTTTATTTTCTATTTGTTGTCTCTGTTTCCTGGATTTGATGTGCACATTCAACAGAAGGTAATTCTAAATTGAATGCATCATCTGACGTCCTGCCCATACACTCTCACTTGAATGCTTCTTTGCTCTCCAAAGTGCATGAAAATAAATACTGTAGTGTTTAGCTATTTATTTTGGCTTTCTCTATAAATCCACACACAGGACCTCTTTGAACTATTTCAGTTTTCATAAATGTATCATGAAAGCAACACAACGGTCCTCAGCTTCTTCTGGTGTGTTGTTAAAGTCTTCTGTTGTGGCTCTGTATTGAAAAAATGATCTGTAATATTGTTACCTGCATGTTGGTTATGTTGTCTGAAAAAATTACAGAGGAAAAAATGCTTTCTTGCTTGTTTTCTACCACATGAATTATCTAGCCTTTGATCAGTGTTTTCCCTCTTTTTGAAAACTCCTAGGGTTCTGTGAAACAAAGAAAGTCGATAAGATACTAAAAGCCAAACCCAGACAAAACCATGAATGTCCCCAAAGTGTGGATCATCTCCGCAATGCTTTCCTGTTGTTGAATTCTGCTGCAGATGGCCATACATTGCTCCTTTCTTCTGCATGCAGTAACTGAGGCAGTATCTATGAAAATGTCACCTTTGAAGTGCACTTGCACATTTTTACAGGCGTATTTTCCCAGGGCTGAAAAAAGGGAATGAGTCTTATGTCCTGATAGCTTAGAAGAGCTCATCCAGATGCAATCCAGACATTTCCAACCCCCACACCTGGTGTGTGAGAGCATCAGGAGTTTAAGACAAAGTTGACTGCATTCAAATAAGTTTCTGCGTGGGATGAAAAGACTTGGCTCTGTAGCTCAGATGCCTGTCCACACCGACTCACTCCATCTGACTGTGGGCAACTAGCTGAATGAGGTGGTGGTGGCCCGATCATCCTGAACTCTTTGTTGAGTCAGTGGGAGGAGATGGGCTAAAACATCCTCTGGAAATGTCGTTCTTCCACCATCTACAGGGGTAATCTAAGGTGATTGTGTTCCTAATCCAGTACTCAGATGAGATAGATCTAGCTGTGATACTCCTTTTTTAGTTCAGGAACCTAGGATACATTTGTATTATGCTGGAGTGCTATGCTGGATGCTGCTGAGGAATGTTTGATGCTTTCTGCTAGCCCATCTGACACAACCACAGAGTGCAAGTACCATTTTGTTGCACAATATTTTTCATTGGATATTGTGCACACTCACCAAGTTTCATAAGGCAAAACCATTTTTTTTTTATTTTTTAGGTTGTACTTAGCCAAAGTATTTTCTAGTACTGAAAATTGAATAGAGAAGTTCAGATTTTCTTACTCTTATAATGCTTCTGAAGTGCTGTAGTGGTCAGTAGAAAGACCTGGTGGTGTTATTTTTAGTTACAAGTTATTTCAAAGCAGCTATTATATATGGGTGTATTTTGTAGCCACTGGAGAAAGGAAATCTGAAGCCCTTTGTGATATTTGGAAGGATGTTTCAGGTTTTTCGTCCACTCCCTCTGACCTGAGCATAGATCTTCAGTCTGATAAATTTGACTAATGTTTTGGGGTATTTTTATTTAATTGTTCCTCTTTTGAGTTGATTATTTCAGAGAGACAAAGCAGGAATATTCTTCATTGCTTGCTGGCTTATTCAGTGTCCTAGATATTTCTCAACCACAAAGGAGTCTGATGCACCACTGAAATATGAGAGGACCCTGTTGTTTCCTTAGATCAAAGCAGCCATATACATTTGCAACTGATACTTGGAAACTCCTGTCAGTATCTTAACAGTTTCACATGGAAGCTATTGCTGGCTCTGCAGAAAAAAAAAACCCTAAAATCATAATTTTATCTTCAAAAGGAAAGTCACTGATCAAACCCACAAAATTTTTAGTATTAAACACGGCCCACACATTATGCTACTATCTTGGATGCTTCTTCACAGTTGTCCCCATGCGGAGTTCAACAAAAACCTAGTATTTACAAAAAGTAAGCCTGGATTCTAACTACCTTAATCACAAATGCTGCATTCTTACCCTCTGTATTTTTTCTGCTGTTATACCAGTTTAAGCTGCTACCAGAGTTATTCAAGGATGAGGAGAAGGTCCTCAGTCCCACGTCAGCCACCCCTTCAGGGCGCATGCCTTTGTCTCGAACAGTGGTAAAACCAGCCAAGGCCAGGCCAGGACAAGCCAGCAAGGAGCATAAGAAAACTGTGGGACATCAGGTGAGTTTGACAATACAGCTCTATTAAATAATCTCACTCTCTACCTTCCTCTTTTTCACAGGTCTCAGGATGTGCTGGTGCTTCTTGGGATCCCTTATGATTTTGAGACAAGTGCAGCTGATAATGACTTAACAGTTTGAAGCAAATACACCTTAATTACTAATACATTTTGGGCCACAATTTCAGGGAGCTCAGTTCTTACTGTGCTACCAAAACGAAAACTCATGTTTTTTTCAAAATAGATTTAACATGCTGGATGCTGAGAAGCTTTAAAAAACTTATATTGCATCTTTTTAATCATGTGCCACATTGTCTGACTCAAAGGTGGGAGTTCAGTCCGCAGAAAACTTGGTTCCAGTTATCAAGGAGCTAAATGTAAAATATCCATATGTATGTGCCTGAATTAAATTAAAAGTTTAGTGTGGCTGGAGAGCTCACTCCTTTATACTTTCCACTAAACAGATAGAACAGGTGTTTTCTCAAGATGGTTATGTCCCCAGTCAATGCTTTACTTATGACAGATGGTCCCTTGGAATATACACAGGAGCCAAGGGAGACTTTTTTGAGGCTTTAGTACTCACTTTTTATCTACTTGCCAGCCTGTACCACTTTGCTAGAGAGTAGTGACATTCTTACTTTGCCTGGGGCTTCCAGGAGGTCTGTATGGATAACTCTTATGTTACTGTAGGAGAGCTTGGAATATAAATGAGCTGTCGGGGAGTGTAAGTTCTTTGCAACAGGGTCCTCTGCCAATTATTGAAGATGAACCAGCCATATATCTTAGGTTCTCAGACTTCAAATAAAATCAGCAAAAATGCCTGGGCTTTGTCCACTGCCTTGGATGGTTGTCGATCCCCTAATGAAAACGTTAGCACAGTGTCTGTGCAATGTCATGAGCTAATCACACTGCTAAATGAGAATCAAGGAATTCAGAGAATGTTTAATTTGGTTATTCATAATTTCTCTGTAATCATCCCCAAGCAAGTTATGTCAAGCTGTGGGTAGGAATAGGAATGGTTATTCAGGTAAATCTGCTTGGCACGTGTTCGTGATACAGGCTGCAAATTCCAATCTTCTGCAGTTCATGCAAGAGAACCCCTGCCTAGTTATCTTTCTAATTTGAACGTCACTTCTGATTTTGCAAATCAACAGTATTCTGAGACTGGTAAAGGCCTAAAAGTTTTGTTTTCAGACTGAAACCGAGTTGGAGGTACTCTTATACTACTCCTGTTAATCAACCATGCATATTAATTTATAAATTTTAAAGAAAGCTAATAGACCTGTGATTTTTATTATATTTGGTATAGAAATAGAGGTTGGTTTAGAATCATGAGCTCAACAGAAAGAAGGAACTCCATACCAATGCATTTAAACATCTAGCTATGTTTTCTTTATCTATCAGGGTATTCTGTAGTTAGAAGTATATACTGCAGTATGTTAGGTATTTGTGGTCCTGATACTTCTTTAAAGCTCCTAAAATTCTTGTATATTGAGCTTCCAAAGTTCTCTTCAGTAGGTCTGACATTGGAATCAGTGGAGCTGATACTGAAATTCTTGTTTGTTTTTTACACCACTGTTGATTTTAAATTTGATTTAAAATTTATTAAAAATGAAATGGCTAGTTAGAATTATGCCATGAGGTTTAGTCATGAAGAGATGAAATAGACAAAGATGAGGGTAGATGAGACAGTCAAAAGCTGAAAATAACTCTGTCCAATGTTTTTGTAATTTACCACATGCGAATATGAGAGCTTTACTCCTGTAAAGCCTAACATTTAGAAGGCTCACTGTAACATAATTCACCCAAAGGTAGTATCTGAAGCTAAAATTCAAGCTGATTTTTATTACTGAAAGCAATATTACAAATAAGCAAGTATCCCTAGTTTTGCTTTCTGAGGTTATCTTAAACATGACTGGGCTTACTGAGGCTATTCCCTGATATATTTCCCTTTTCCTTTCCCCAAAAGTTTCGAAACTCTCTTCATCTGCTGATGGAAACCCTGAATGCTACAACTCCACACTATGTGCGCTGTATTAAGCCAAATGACTTCAAGTTTCCATTCACGTAAGCTGGTTCATATGTGGTTTGTATAGTCTGTTCACAGGAGGGGAGTTGCCCAAGGCCTCAGAGGATTGAGGTTCTGATAAAACTTGCTCACCCAGGAGTGAAGTGGTGTGTCTCTCTTTCTCTTGTTATGGACTCATTGTGCATCTGTATGCACACCTACAGCAGGAGATGTTTTGGGATGAATAAAGGGAGAAATACTTACTGATGGATTTTTTTTGTTTGTTTATGATGATCTATGATAAAAAAGACAAATATTTTCATTGCTAGTTGTTCATGGCTAGCAGTTTCTACTTCTTGAGTTCATTTGACATTTGCTGGAATCTGCTTTTGCAGATTCCAGTGTCTTATTCCTTACCTCTTTTTTAATACAGGAACTTGCTTAGAGCATTTCTCAGAAGTCTCCTTAAAATCCAGGCACACAAAGACTCCTATGGCCATTGGGCAGACAAGTGGGAAGCAGGACAGGATGAGCAGCTTGCAGCAGCTGATGGGCTCAGGCAATTCCCCAGTCAGGCTGTACTCTGATATCACTGAGTTGCTGAAGCACTGTCTGGACTTGTTAACCACCCATCATGTCACACCCCTGCACCCCCTCTGTGCTGTTCCTGTCCTGGGCATACAGAGGTCTCATGTAATGCAAAACTAGTGTCACACCAACAGGCTCTTTTTATTCCTACATAGATTCGATGAAAAGCGGGCAGTGCAGCAGCTGAGAGCTTGTGGTGTCTTGGAGACCATCCGAATCAGTGCAGCTGGCTTCCCCTCCAGGTGTGTTTGCTGTTTTTAGATGTCTTTCAGCTGCAGCTCTTTTTAAGAGAATTATTCATTGCTGGGACTGACACTGTCTCTGTTTTTGGGACAGGTGGACGTACCAAGAATTCTTCAGCCGTTACCGTGTTCTGATGAAGCAGAGAGATGTCCTTAGTGACCGAAAGCAGACATGTAAAAATGTCCTGGAGAAGCTGATTCTGGTACTAGACTTAGTGCTGAAAGCACTTGGAATCTGAAGGAATAAATATAGTGTCCCTTACTGCCTCATAACCACACTATTTTAGAACTTCTAGAAAGTACTAAACCACCAGTATTAGCACAGGAACTGTAGAATTTCCCAGTGTGTCATAGGAACAGAAGACAATTCTTTTATGTGTGGGTGGGTTGAAGGTGAGCCTTACCTTGTTTAATGGCAAGAAAGAATAACCACAGCTTAAATAAGCTGTAGTTATCTGGAGGTTTTCTAATGTGGAAGTATTTCTGTGTGTTTATGTCTTTCACACTGCACCTCTCAGCTTCTGTGCTCCAGTCGACCTTTTTCACTCCTTTTGTCCTCGTGACAGTACCTGCTTAGCATTGTGGCTGCCCTCGTACCTCAGCAGCCTCTTGCTTTGCCTCCTACCTCCAGTTGCTGCCTTACATTCCTAGGCAATGCCATCCACACCACTGGTGTTGCATGAGAACTGATGTGTTACTTGGGATTTTTTTTTAAGGACCAGTGAACAGCGGAGTGCAGGCAGGCTCCAAAGAGACAGTTCCAGCCAGTCTCTGTAGGAGGTATACCATTGAGATGTGCTCAGAAGTATCAGTTAGGAAGAGAAACAGACAGATATTGCTAAAGATACAAAACCAGGAAAGCTTACCTTGCTGAAGTGCAATACCAATGTTAGGAAGTTTATGGAAACAAAAAAATAAATGCTGTGCAAGCAGCTCAGCTTTTTAAATTCTGTCATTGGGTGGACTTAACTAAAATATTTTGATTTATATGCATGTGTCTGTATTTATAGTGTTAATGTATACTGTTAAATGTATCCTAAGTGTGGCTCTTTGAACACTGTTCCTTTTAATTTAACATCAAACAATCCACAAAATGAAATTTTTCAATGTACCTTTTTATATTCTTAGTTTTTCCCTTCAAGGAGTACTACAGCCTATGGACACAAGAGTATTATTCTCTTTCTAGTCGAGTTCTGAAATGCCAGATGTATTTGAGCAGCAGTGAGGTTCTTTGTTCTGGTTTAGTCCTGATGCAGCACAAATGTGTGCGTGTTTGAAGCTCCAGTTGTTTTGTTTGTACTGTGTCATATGGTTGAAGATGGACCTTCAGATGGGTCATGTTATATGCAGGAAATTGCACCCGTGCATTGCCTATGTTACTTTCATCCTCTGAGCCTCTTTGTCACCTCTGGTAGTCATCCATCTCTCTTACAATCTTTGTGGTGCTCTTGTCTAAGCAGAAATCTCACATTGCTCCTTTAAGCCAATGCTTGTGGCCTTACTGTACCAATTTGTTAACGGAGTCATACAGAGAAAATGCTCTGCTCCACTACTTAGTTTAAGTCCAGGTTTACTTGAACTATTACACAGATAATTTTGCCTCTTTATTAACTTTATTTTCATTTAGCCCTTCATACCATTATTTTTTTTTATCTACTAACACTTAATGCTGTAACTGAACCTCTTTTTACCTCTGAAAATAGGACAAGGATAAGTACCAGTTTGGTAAGACAAAAATATTTTTCCGTGCTGGTCAAGTAGCCTATCTGGAAAAAATAAGGGCAGATAAGTTGAGAGCTGCTTGTATCCGGATCCAAAAGACAATCCGAGGCTGGCTGATGCGAAAGAAGTACGTGCGTATGAGGAAGGCTGCCATCACCATTCAGAGACATGTCAGAGGGTACCAAGCACGATGGTAAGCACTGCTCGTGGGAAAACCCCCACTAGACTCGATTCATATCCCTTTAAGTAGGACATTTAAATGTGATACATTTGTTCTGTCCTTCCTATACTGTCTGAAAGGAAATCGTTTTCCAGAGAAATGAAGGAAATTGAATATAATGAGTATGTCTGTGCTGCCTGTTTTGACCTTCCTGCAAGGACAGTAGCATCGTGGCTGTGTGATGCTTAGAACAGTATATTCTAAGTTCCCACATTTGTGGGAGCACAGTACTAGCAGATATGTTGCAGGTGAGGTAAAGTAGGGTGCTTGGCTGAGTCCTTATTTCCCAGTTTCCATATGCCTTCCCAGATCTGTTTATCTGTCATGATGGATGAGACATTCCTCATCCAGGCTGTGAAGGGAGATATATCAGACAGACACATTTGTTTGGTTTGAATTCTGAGGGATTGCCGTGGATGGGCCAGAGAAAAGGGTAGGAGTACAGGTGGTATCACTCAAAGACAAGCTGGTTATGAAGACTTAAGAATGAACCTTTGGAGAGAGGTTTATGTCAAGATGCTTTGTAAGTCTCTTGCTGAGAGGGCCAAGAATAAGCAAAGTTTTTCTACAGGTTGAGGTTAGGAGAGGAGATCTGGAAGGTAACATAGTGGAAACAGCTTTAAAGCTGGAGAAAAGGTGATGAGAAATTAAGCTGAGATTATCTTGTCAGTTTTAGAGCACAGTTCTCAGAGGAAGTGACAACATTTCCTCATAAAACCCTTCAAGGTTTCTGTTAATTTGTCATTGCATTGTACAGCATTATGGTAGAATAGACAGTAAATGTGCTGTATCACTGACAACATTGGGAAGAAATGGAATTAGAAAATGCAGCTCTTGAGGAAGACAGCAAAGTTATAGGGTGTAAAAAAATAGTATTCAAGTACTAAAAAACAATTACAGGTATTATTTTCATCATTTTCTTGCTTAGCTATGCCAAGTTCCTACGGAGAACACGGGCTGCCATCACTATCCAGAAGTTCCAGCGCATGTATGTGGTCCGCAAAAGATACCAATGCATGCGAGCTGCTACTATTGCTCTTCAGGCTCTCTTCAGAGGTTACATGGCCAGAAACAAGTATCAAATGGTAAGAAAGTATGTTTTACTTTTTACTCTAGCCATATTTCCACATACCTGCAGGATGAAGCTGCTCTGTGGTGTCCACTTGGGAACCTGAAATGTTTCTGTGCATGCTCTTATGCATAGTGCACAAACAGAATACCACAACATGGACTGAAGGACAGCACCCAGAAATTAGAAAGATCTGCAATCAAATGAACTTGTCATTTTAGAGAAATTCACACGTGCCTAGATTTTCAGTGCAAACCTAACAGAGATATACAGGATTTCTCACTTTCTCATTTATTTTATGGAATATCAAGGCACTTAAATACTGAAAATGACTGCGTGTGAACATACCTCCATGAGTCCAAATCACTATGACACACATTAATATACATGTGATGCACTACTGTTCCTATTCTGTCCCTAATTTCAGTGATTCTGAAATGACTGATGGAACATATTGAAGGAGATTAATGTTAGCAGAGATACCCACAAAAATAGGAGATTAAAACATATGCATGGAGTGGGTTTTTTTGTGTGTGTGTTTTCTTTAATGTATTGATATTATAACCCTGTTCTAGTGATATTGGTAATATTTTTCTGATTACACTTGATAATTGAGAAATTAGTATTTGCTCTTTGTGGCACTTTTAACTACACAAATTGTTTTAACTAGACTCAAAATCTGCCTGTATTTCACTGAAAAGTTATCTAAAAGAGTTCTACTTTTCTTCCAGGAGGGTAGATATTGAAGTCATATAACCAAAATCCAACTGTTCCGTGTGTTTCTCTTATATTTGAAATTTCTGTGTGTTTTAGTTTATATTAGACTTGCCTACACAGTCGCATGTGAAAGTGTCTAAATTAGAGTGTTCTAACATAGACTAACCAGAAAATTTGAAAACAAGTAATCCCTGGTAAGAATATCTAAATAGTAAGATGCCCAAGCTTCACTTGGCTGTTCTCTTGTATGGGTATTTGCTTGCCTTTTTATTGGAATTGTTAGTCTTTACATTATTATAAACCATATTTTATGTTACAAGTTCATATAAGATGTTTTATAGCAGTGATCTGACAGATGTGACTGAGACATGGGTCACGGCAATATGTGGACTAAAAGTCATCCTTGACAAGCAAATGAATATGAGCCAGCAGTGTGCCCAGGTGGCAAAGAAGGCCAATGGCATCCTGGCTTGTATTAGAA